>CANNZV010000684.1:0-236327 GCA_947561585.1 Caprella mutica | reverse complement strand
GGATTAGTTTATTTTGTTCACAACAGTGAAATAAATTAAACGTACATAACAGCCTGTTTTCTTAATTTACTTTATAAACACGACTAATTGAAGTAGTTTGGTAAATAATTATAACGTTGAGCACGTCTGTTAATTAGTAAACACGTAAATAGGTAGGATTTTAATGGTGAAAGTGTCATATTTAGAAGGCAAATAATTGATATTTTCCAGTGAGTATATACTCTATTTCAATTTAATGAGTATTTAGATTTAAGCATGTTTTGCCAGAGTGTTTTCTTGTTGCTAATGAAGTCTCAGAGTAAATATTTACTCACTAAAATGGAAGGATGGCCATGATTTTGATGAAAAGGTTGATAACTGAAAAAATGTAGCTAGGAGGTATTGAACGAGTCCTGTTAATTGAACTCGTTCAAGAGTCATTATTGTATATTCATTTTTTTTTTGATATTATATAACGTATTTTAATATGTATTTATTATAAATTTACTAAAGAAGTTATGTTAGATTTCAAATCAATCAAGGATATATTTTTATATATGTATGACAGTAAATATATTTTTCAGTCATATAGTCTGAAATTTCTAACAGGAGCATCACCAATTATTGATCCTGATTGTTATTTTTTTCATCAATATCCACTTAAAATTAGTAAAGCTCCATCATATGAATTAAATAATAAGCAGTTGTATCTCTTACTAACAGCTAGTCCCTATAAAGCTCATCATACTAAGCAATAAGCATGCACCAGCACATTGATCATCTTGTCACTGTCTCTTTCGAATAAAATGATTGGTTTTTAGAGCAAATTGAATGCAGTGTAATTTGTTTGTCTTCCCTTGCACTGACCACACCCAGTGTAACCCTAATGGAATTGCAGTAACTATTAGCAACATCTAGTGACAGGATTTATGCAAACCTAATACGCTTTATCTAGAAACTACCTAGATATAAATACTTAGTTATTTGGGGAAAACAAATTGAACTATATTTTTTTATCTCTGATTATAGTCATTGAACATTATTGTCATCATACAAAGTAGGTAAGAAATCGCTGTGATGATTATTGTACTATTCGGAATATTTATTTCATGAAACTATTAAAATAACTAATTAATTCGGATCAAAGATTTACAAGCACATTTTCTCTAACCGGTTAATCCAAAAATGTAGATGTCACTCAAACCGTCGTTCCCTTCAGACGTTAAGTTTTAAAACTCTACAAGAGAATGTTGAAACGAAAATTTCTTTGAAAGCGTATGAAGTCAAAGTTTTATTATAATGCAAGCAGAGTAATAACTGCATAGTTTCAAAGTGCAGTCTTGCATACCATCCAACTTTTTCCCAAACTTATCTCAGAACTATTTCTAGGTCGATCAATGTATGTGTCTGCATTCCGAGAAAAGCTAATGGAAGCCTTCGAATTGAAAGTCAGTAGGAATTGTTTAAAACATTCTTTAGATTCGGGGCAAATTTTGAACTGTAATAACAATTGATCTAATTAATTTAGAAATAAGTATGCATTTTGAACACGATGTTATCACATATGTAAGATTAATTGAGATCGTTTTAATTTATAATGTATTGATTATTGAAACTATATTTATTTCCCATCAAAATATTATTTTTATATATTCAGGAATTTCAATATATAACTACAATTACAATTTCTCAATATTGACAATTTTCAATACATACAATTTTTAAATATTTACAATTTTTAAACATTTACAATTTTAATTTTTTACAATTTTCAATGCATACATTTTTTAAATATTTACAATATTTACAATTTTTCAATATTTACAATTTTAAATATTTTCAATTTTTAAATATTTACAATTTTTAAATATTTGCAATTTTTAAATATTTACATTTTTTTAATATTTACAATTTTCTTAATAATTACAATTTTTATGATACTTCCAGAATCATCTTTAAAATAATCTCTCAAATCAATATGTAATCATCACTCACCTCTTTTATTTACTCTAGTTCATATAATTCCTCTACAAATAGACATCCTAACCATTTATTCCTTCCAGTGTGTAACCTGATGATGCATTTCGCCTTCAGATGTGTCTACAAGAGAGGCTTGTGAGGAGTAGCAGAGTGAGGAAAGAACTAAAGCAGCTTAGAAGAAGAAGATAACTGCTCTGTATTGAGAGATATTGCAGCGTAATTAACCGACAAAAGACTTACTATTGTAATGACAGAGTAATGTCATGTACTATCAGAGAAAAGAGTCACTGTGATGATGTACTATCAGAGAAAAGAGTCACTGTGATGATGTACTATCAGAGAAAAGAGTCACTGTGATGATGTACTATCAGAGAAAAGAGTCACTGTGATGGTGTACTATCAGAGAAAAGAGTCACTGTGATGATGTACTATCAGAGAAAAGAGTCACTGTGATGATGTACTATCAGAGAAAAGAGTCACTGTGATGATGTACTATCAGAGAAAAGATTCACTGTGATGATGTACTATCAGAAAAAAGAGTCACTGTGATGATGTACTATCAGAGAAAAGAGTCTCTGTGATGATGTACTATCAGAGAAAAGAGTCACTGTGATGATGTACTATCAGAGAAAAGAGTCACTGTGATGATGTACTATCAGAGAAAAGAGTCACTGTGATGATGTACTATCAGAGAAAAGAGTCACTGTGATGATGTACTATCAGAGAAAAGAGTCACTGTGATGATGTACTATCAGAGAAAAGAGTCACTGTGATGATGTACTATCAGAGAAAAGAGTCACTGTGATGATGTACTATCAGAGAAAAGAGTCACTGTGATGATGTACTATCAGAGAAAAGAGTCACTGTGATGATGTACTATCAGAGAAAAGAGTCACTGTGATGATGTACTATCAGAGAAAAGAGTCACTGTGATGATGTACTATCAGAGAAAAGAGTCACTGTGATGATGTACTATCAGAGAAAAGAGTCACTGTGATGATGTACTATCAGAGAAAAGAGTCACTGTGATGATGTACTATCAGAGAAAAGAGTCACTGTGATGATGTACTATCAGAGAAAAGAGTCACTGTGATGATGTACTATCAGAGAAAAGAGTCACTGTGATGATGTACTATCAGAGAAAAGAGTCACTGTGATGATGTGCTATCAGAGAAAATGTTACCTCATGATGCTTTCTAGGTAGCAATGATTCTTGGGTCAATGTTGTCCCAAGAAAATTGCTACCTGTGTTAAGATGATAATATTCAGATATTTCTAATTATCTAATAGTTACAAATTTTACAGATTTGTCATCTCTCAAACTTACTATATTGTCAAATGTCTAAAGTATTCCAATTAACAATGTTTAATATTATAGTTATTAAATTAGTAAGCTTATAAAAAAAATCGTAACAGATACATTCTTTTTCCTTCTGAAAATAAATGTCCTCTCACATCCTCTCCATTAGTGCAAATTGAAGGCCTTCTAATATTATGCAAACAGTTTATGTACACAAGCACTGAATTACTATTTTCGTTTTAAAACTCTCAGTTGATCTAAATTCTATTCAGACGAACATTTCAACATCCCTAAAAGTTCAGAGTTGGATGGAAACAGTATGTGCATATGCTCAATAGTGAATGAGAGCACTGAACAGTTACTACGAGTAGAAACATAAATAAACCTAGGTAGATTTTAGTAGATTTTGGTACCCATGACCTTAGCCAAATTGGAAGAACTAATTATCGTCATTTGTTGATTGCGGTAGGCTCATACTATACTAGCAGTTTCACCGCCGCGTTTTCACTGCCTGGTTCCGCGTCTTCAATTAATCACGATTTAATGAATTGAAACCAAATTTGCATACTATACTAGCGTTGCTACCGCCTGTTATTCATTTAACTATGATTCATTGAAGAAGCGGAAACCGGGGAGTGAAAATGCGGCGGTGAAACTGCTAGTATAGTATGGGCCTTAGATTAATTATTGTATCATATTAATATCCTCATAAAAAATGACAGACGAAATAGCTGAATTTCTAATCGCTGATGGAAACCAACGATTGCCATCGTGATTTTATCAACTGAGTCTCAATGTCATCTTTCCGTGAATGAATCCAATAATGAATTTGGTGTTTTTGGGATGAATATAGCGATCTCCATAATGAAGAAATTATTGACTGGAAAATATACAATTTAAAATAAATTGGAGAGGAGACCATTAAATTCTGTGTTTGTTTACCTTTTTTTGCTATATGAATAAAAGAGGTAATTTTACATCTTCATTGCAGTACATTAGTATGTTTATCACTTTTTTAATACGGTTTTAGATACTTTTTCTAAATATCAAAAAATGTTTATTGATTCTGAAATGGATGCCAATTGATAAAGGAGTCTATTGTAGGAATGAATTTCTTACGCTCTACATAGAGGACAATCTTCAATGGTGAAAGTTTTGAAACTTTAACATTTTATAGTTCTGACAGATGACAATAATTTTTGTATTATTTTAATCGCAAATAGGAAGTTATTTCTACTAACTTTTTACTGATTTACTCATAACTCTAAATTAAATATTTCACCAGAAGATAGAATTAATATACGAATATATTTCTATACACAAGGGTGAAACGTTTTAGGGGGGTTTGACCAACTTTTCCAGTTTTAAGTATAGGGTGCTTGCAAAAGTTGTGTATGGGTATAAAAATAACGTGTGTGAAATATTAAAGCGTTTAGACAAGTTTAAGAGGTCTTCCATATTTTATCATTTATTTTCATTTATTCGAAATGTTTGTTTTAAATTTCTTTCATATAATTTCGAAATGTGAAAATAAACCGTATGTGAGTTTCAAAAATTTTGCTTTTCGGCCCACAATACTGAACAGTACATCTAATGTAGAAAGACAAATATAATATTCAGCATATTATTCCATGCTAACGTATAACATACCAGGCGGTTTAAAAAGCTACCTAATCTCTATACACTTTATTTCAGTAAGTCATTTCAAGGGAGCAAGCAGTGGGAAAATGTTTTCAATTTTTCTGATTCAATTCCTCGCTTCGTATTTCCTGTACCTAATTTCCCGCTCGGATGTTGTGATTGAATATCAGTGATAGTTTTTAGAGGGAATATGGAGGTCATTTCGAGGGAAGGGATTGCTCAAAAAGGGGAGAAAAATACTCTTATGACCTGTCAGTCCGGAATAATTTCTACCCAGAGGGTTAGTTATATCGACAGAGTGTACCTATATGGAATATTTAAAAAAAACAGTTAACTACATTAAAATGCTCCTAAAAGGAACCTTAAATATACGAACTTGTAAATCTTTTAAGGGATAAATAAAAAAGATTAATTCATAAGACTTTGTGATTCTTTAATGATGAAGATCCAGCGATATGGACATTAGCATATAAAGTAACTGTTTTGTAAGACTGACTCCTCTTCCTGTGATTGAATACACTAAATTGAAGAAAAGCTAATCTTAATCTTATTGTTGCTGATAGCTTACACTATAATATCTATTTAATTAACTTCAGTAACTTTGCTACTGTAAGAAAAGAAACAATAGCTGCAGAAGATTGATGCATTCTCTACGGCGGAGAACTACTTTCAGAGTGAGAAGAAAAAGTGGGGAAATCACGGCGGTGTGAGTGGGAAGTGGGGAAATCTCGCCAATGTGGGTTACTCCGGGGAAGAGTGGGAAATCACAGCAGTGTATGTTATGTCCAGGAATAGTGTGATACCATGACAGAGAGTGTTATCTCCAGGTATAGTGTGATACCATGACAGAGTGTGCTATCTCCAGGAATAGTGTGATACCATGACAGAGTGTGTTATCTCCAGGTATAGTGTGATACCATGACAGAGTGTGTTATCTCCAGGAATAGTGTGATACCACGACAGTGTGAGTTATCTCCAGGTATAGTGTGATACCATGACAGAGTGTGTCATCTCCTGGAATAGTGTGATACCACGACAGTGTGTGTTATCTCCAGGAATAGTGTGATACCACGACAGTGTGTGTTATCTCCAGGTATAGTGTGATACCATGACAGAGTGTGTTATCTCCAGGAATAGTGTGATACCACGACAGTGTGTGTTATCTCCAGGAATAGTGTATACCACGACAGTGTGTGTTATCTCCAGGTATAGTGTGATACCATGACAGAGTGTGTCATCTCCTGGAATAGTGTGATACCACGACAGTGTGTGTTATCTCCAGGAATAGTGTGATACCACGACAGTGTGTGTTATCTCCAGGTATAGTGTGATACCATGACAGAGTGTGTTATCTCCAGGAATAGTGTGATACCACGACAGTGTGTGTTATCTCCAGGAATAGTGTGATACTATGACAGAGTGTGTTATCTCCAGGAATAGTGTGATACCATGACAGAGTGTGTCATCTCCAGGTATAGTGTGATACCATGACAGAGTGTGTTATCTCCAGGAATAGTGTGATACCACGACAGTGTGTGTTATCTCCAGGAATAGTGTGATACCACGACAGTGTGTGTTATCTCCAGGTATAGTGTGATACCATGACAGAGTGTGTTATCTCCAGGAATAGTGTGATACCACGACAGTGTGTGTTATCTCCAGGTATAGTGTGATACCATGACAGAGTGTGTCATCTCCTGGAATAGTGTGATACCACGACAGTGTGTGTTATCTCCAGGAATAGTGTGATACTATGACAGTGTGTGTTATCTCCAGGAATAGTGTGATACTATGACAGAGTGTGTTATCTCCAGGAATAGTGTGATACCACGACAGTGTGAGTTATCTCCAGGTATAGTGTGATACCATGACAGAGTGTGTCATCTCCTGAAATAGTGTGATACCACGACAGTGTGTGTTATCTCCAGGAATAGTGTGATACCACGACAGTGTGTGTTATCTCCAGGAATAGTGTGATACCATGACAGAGTGCGTTATCTCCAGGAATAGTGTGATACCATGACAGAGTGTGTTATCTCCAGGAATAGTGTGTTACTAAGACAGTGTGTGTTATCTCCTGGAATAGTGTGATACCATGACAGAGTGCGTTATCTCCAGGAATAGTGTGATACCATGACAGAGTGTGTCATCTCTAGGTATAGTGTGATACCATGACAGAGTGTGTTATCTCCAGGAATAGTGTGTTACTAAGACAGTGTGTGTTATCTCCTGGAATAGTGTGATACTACGACAGTGTGTGTTATCTCCAGGAATAGTGTGATACCATGACAGAGTGTGTCATCTCTAGGTATAGTGTGATACCATGACAGAGTGTGTTATCTCCAGGAATAGTGTGTTACTAAGACAGTGTGTGTTATCTCCTGGAATAGTGTGATACTACGACAGTGTGTGTTATCTCCAGGAATAGTGTGATACTACGACAGTGTGCGTTATCTCCTGGATGGAGTCAATACACATGTCACTGCCGTGAAAATCTCACAAAAGGAGAACTTCTCTGCAAAAAACAACGCAAAGAATCCTCGCACAACATCTCCATATGAGAAAAAGAAAACTGTCAGGAGGTGTGCATGTGAGGTGTCACTGGAAAAAGATGCTGTCAATAGGAATAAAGAGAATAATATAGACTGTATTAGATAATAATAACACATAAAGTACTAAATGAAGTTGTTTGTTTTAGGAAGTTTTGTATTCAACCCGTAAATTAAAAAAAGTCAATTTTACATATTAGCTGTTACGAAGTTTGTAAATTATTTGAATTTATGACATTTAAACAGTTAATTACATGCATGGTGTACACTGTACACTGTTTCATATTCTATTTTGATAATTAAAAAAATCCTTTTAATTGAGATAGTCTATATAATTTTCGGTTGGAATTTTAACTGGCATTTACAACAATTACTAGGATTATAATTTTAGCTTTTATTTCAATTTGATTAATTTTTACTAAGTGAATCTGATGACATTAGTTCAATCAAATTATATTAATTGTAAATAAATGTTGTAATTAATATATTTCACATAATAAAATATAAGTCATTATCAACGTTTTTAATTATTTACTCAGTCATCATTTGTAGACATATATCTGTCATAATACAATTATAAATAAAAGAAAAACATTAACAATATAACAATTCATTTCAATTCAAAAGCTGCTAAAAAGATTGAATCTGTTACTCCTTCTGTTTTAAATTTGAAAGGTTTGAAAGATTCCACTCACAGATATCATCTCTCGAATCTTTCTCCAAGTCGAAAGCGAGTGAATCTTAATTGAAAGTTGATCATCCGTGTACCATTACCAGATTATTGGGCTGTGTTTGCTTCAGAGCATTCGGGCATTATCCTTTGGTCGTACTAACCGGAGGCTCAAAGATTCTCCCTTTATCATCTGCTTTGATGAGTGAACATAAGATAATTTGTTTTATTATTGAGATAAAATTATTACCTCTAATCATGCATAATAATAGTAAATGTATCTGCAAGGAATTCTTCACAGTTTGAAAATTTTACATTTTCAAAAAGATAGTTTACTAATTGTAATTTTTCGGGTAGATATTTAAAATTAGTTCGGGTCTTAGAGTATTAATCTGGGTACTCAACAACGGTAAATTTGTGCTTTAGGTTCGTCTTCAACACTTTATTTAGGTTAAAGGAGCCATTTTAAGATGCTTTTTACGAATACGACTTGTTGTAGAAACTCTTCGTTTTCTAGATATAGCGTAATTAAGTTTCCAGTTGATATAGTGGGCCACATTTGCCAGTTAAATTTGCAGTTTCGAAACCCCCCTGCAAGGTCAATAAACAATTAGGAAGTGTGCAGTACGACAAACTAGCTGATACAACAAACTACATTACCGATTTCATATCACAACACTATTTCAGCGAAAATATCTAAAATGCGAAAGTTCAAGATTAAGAACAAATGAGTTACCTGCCTAATTTTATACATACCGGAAAATTAATTGCACTATAACTCGGAAAAAAAAATTGTACAACAAAAAAATGGTATTCTTGGAACACGTCTTAACTGTTTAACGACCACCGTCATCTGGAGAGGACCTTAGAAAAACATCAAATAATGTTCAAATTTATTCATTATAATCATATTCTGGCAATGGGAAGCGTGAAAATAAATGTAGGCTATGCCACTTAATAATTTTAGATCTTGAACCATCTCAATTTCTTCCAAAAAGGACATTAGACATTATAAAAAAATATAAATAAGAAGTTAATTTTTTAAACATTTCCTTTCTTAAAAAGCTTATCTAACATTGTTCTATCAAAAAATTAATTTGGGCCTGCAACAAAGAATTAAAATGATTCCTTTTACCTATTTAAAGTGTCCAAATATCGAAAATCGCAGGCGAACATAAAGCACGAAAATACCCCGACACCAAATATGTAAGATTTGATAATAATGGGAATTAAAAAAAAACATGATTACACTAACTTTTTTCACTGGTAGTACATTATTATTCATTAGTGTTTCATTTTTTTCTGATAGTACATCATCCCAGTGACTTTTATTTGATAGTAAATCATCATTGTAACTTCTTTCTCTGATAGTACCTTAACATCTATTCATTGAACTATGTTATTTGTACCTACATTCTATATATTTTCAGTACATTCTTTATTTTCTAGTTGCATTCAATAACAAAAATAGTTTATACATATTTTTCTCCAACATTATTGCTTTTCGACAAAAAAAAATGAATATTTTTACAAGGGAATACGTAGCTTCGTTCTTCAATTAAGCAATACCGTCTATTTTAAGAAACCTGTTAACATTCAACATTTTATAGAAAACATATTCGCCCTGTATTCATTCTATGCAGCTCTTCTAAATTCCAATTACTTTTCTAATAACTGTTTTGATTTAACTTGCAACATACAAGATAAAAATTTAACAATATTCCTACCTTCGATAATATTTAATTTCATTGTACAAACCTAACCACTTCTGATACTGTTTCTTTCTAAACCGAATTTGATATATTGCATACTATTACCATATATAACAATCACAACTACTTCTAACAGAGTAACGATACTGATTTCTTTTCATTTTCTTGTTATCTTCACAAAGTGCGAACTGGTCAACAACTTCTGCAATTTTCCTCTCAAAGTTACCTACCGACAACATTTGTTAGGAAAGCATGCGCTTTGATATGAACTCATGGGGAATAGACTCTCCAAGATAACATTTAATTGACAAGTTATCTGACAATATCATCAACAATAGGTGATGTTCTATGATGCTCTATGATTTATGTTGTTGGTGCAGTAGAATTACTCTATAGTGAACTCATCTATAGTGAATGAGTTAGGATGTACAATGGTACATCGCTAGTGAACAAGTTTTCTTTAGTCTGCGCTTAAAACCAGTCTAAATTCATCAGTTATAGAAAACTGAAGGTCATTTTATGGCAGACTAAAGAAAATTGTTCACTATACGGGACACTTGCATCATAACTATTCACTATAGAGGAGTTCTGCAGTAATAGCAATGACCGGTGATGTGAATATACCCCAGTAAGTTAGTGCAGTAAGTATCTACCATGTGATTCAGTCCCTAATTTACATCTAAATTGCAACAGTAAACAACTTTGCAGAGCTACGAGTGAGGATGCACTTCTGTGAACGAATTAGAGTGAATTACTAGGTGAGGAGAAAGTAAAACTAGGTGAGAAAAGTAATACTAGGTGAGAAAAGTAATACTAGGTGAGGAGAAAGTAAAACTAGGTGAGAAAAGTAATACTAGGTGAGAAAAGTAATACTAGGTGAGGAGAAAGTAAAACTAGGTGAGAAAAGTAATACTAGGTGAGAAAAGTAATACTAGGTGAGGAGAAAGTAAAACTAGGTGAGAAAAGTAATACTAGGTGAGAAAAGTAATACTAGGTGAGGAGAAAGTAAAACTAGGTGAGAAAAGTAATACTAGGTGAGAAAAGTAATACTAGGTGAGGAGAAAGTAAAACTAGGTGAGGAGAAAGTAAAACTAGGTGAGAAAAGTAATACTAGGTGAGGAGAAAGTAAAACTAGGTGAGGAGAAAGTAAAACTAGGTGAGGAGAAAGTAAAACTAGGTGAGGAAAGTAATACTAGGTGAGGAGAAAGTAAAACTAGGTGAGGAAAGTAATACTAGGTGAGAAAAGTAATACTAGGTGAGGAAAGTAACACTAGGTGAGGAAAGTAATACTAGGTGAGGAAAGTAACACTAGGTGAGGAAAGTAATACTAGATGAGGAAAGTAACACTAGGTGAGGAAAGTAATACTAGGTGAGGAAAAAGGTATCTTTACTGTAAATTTGACTTTGATAGAAGTGCATCTTTTCCAAATCAGTGTTATTTTCTGTACCATGAAAAAGTTATATAGTCTATGCTACCTAACAGGTATTACTCTGTTTGGGTATATAGTCTGTTGCTACCTAACAGGTATTACTCTGTTTGGGTATATAGTCTGTTGCTACCTAACAGGTATTACTCTGTTTGGGTATATAGTCTGTTGCTACCTAACAGGTATTACTCTGTTTGGGTATATAGTCTGTTGCTACCTAACAGGTATTACTCTGTTTGGGTATATAGTCTGTTGCTACCTAACAGGTATTACTCTGTTTGGGTATATAGTCTGTTGCTACCTAACAGGTATTACTCTGTTTGGGTATATAGTCTGTTGCTACCTAACAGGTATTACTCTGTTTGGGTATATAGTCTGTTGCTACCTAACAGGTATTACTCTGTTTGGGTATATAGTCTGTTGCTACCTAACAGGTATTACTCTGTTTAAGTATATAGTCTGTTGCTACCTAACAGGTATTACTCTGTTTAAGTATATAGTCTGTTGCTACCTAACAGTTATTACTCTTTTTGGGTATATAGTCTGTTGCTACCTAACAGGTGTTACTCTTTTTAGGTATATAGTCTGTTACCTAACAGGTATTAATCTGTTTGGGTATATAGTCTGCTATCTAAAAACAAAGCATTGCTATTCAAATGAATAGGTCTACGTCAAGGGTGCAAAGCCACAGAGGGAACTTTTCCCCGCCAGATTTTTTCTTTAAATTTGGACAGTCTGTTTTCTAATGGTGAACACAATCGAAGATATAAAGATTATCAAACTACTACAATGAATGATTCAACTAAAATCAAAATCTTAATTTATCATAGATAAAAAAACATTTGCTGTCCGCCGTCTTTCGTCGGACGTTCTCAACCTAAAGTCCCACGTATAAAATGTTTGAAGTTATGATATTTTGCGATAAAATATACCGTATTCTTCAATGCAAGACAATTTGATGATTATTAATGTTTTCGTCTGTGTATCTTTCAACTGTCAGTTGAACAGAACTGAACTGACTAAATATTTCAATATGTTAACTATTATTAATTCCTCTCCATTATATTCAATTCAAAATGTTTCATTTTTCCTGATAAATCCTATTTCAGTTTTTTTTACTCTAATCATTTTATTGTGCACTCGATTTACAATAAATAATATGCAGTCATAGTTAGCATTTTTACTTTCCAGTGTTGCTAGAGACAGTTCAGTTTTTAATATCCACACACTCTTTGTCTTCTTTATTTACTGCCAACACTCCTTTTTATGCTATTTATTAATTCACTTTGAATGGAAGTTGCCAGTCATTTTAATATAAGCTCTATGCTTGGAATAATAATGCACTGAGAAGAATTATTCTTTGATGGAATTTCTATTTAAATTAACTATAATGTTTCAGTGCCACTCAGCTCCCTGTGGGAAAGTTATGGTGGGACCTTAGAAGATTATGTGAGGACCCTTTCCAATCTACTGTGATCCTTCAGAAAATCTCACTTGGTTGAGAAAGAAACATCTTCATAAGACAGGAAAACTTCTTCATAAAACTGGAAAACTTCTTCTTAAGACAGGAAAACTTCTTCATAAAACTGGAAAACTTCTTCTTAAGACAGGAAAACTTCTTCATAAAACTGGAAAACATCTTCATAAGATAGGAAAACATCTTCATAAGATAAGAAAACATCTCCATAAGATAAGAAACCATCTTCATAAGATAAGAAAACATCTTCATAAGATAAGAAAACATCTTCATAAGATAGGAAAACATCTTCATAAGATAGGAAAACATCTTCATAAGATAAGAAAACATCTTCATAAGATAAGAAAACATCTTCATAAGATAAGAAAACATCTTCATAAGATAGGAAAACATCTTTATAAGATAGGAAAACATCTTCATAAGATAGGAAAACATCTTCATAAGATAAGAAAACATCTTCATAAGATAAGAAAACATCTTCATAAGATAAGAAAACATCTTCATAAGATAGGAAAACATCTTCATAAGATAGGAAAACATCTTCATAAGATAAGAAAACATCTTCATAAGATAGGAAAACATCTTCATAAGATAGGAAAACATCTTCATAAGATAAGAAACCATCTTCATAAGATAAGAAAACATCTTCATAAGATAGGAAAACATCTTCATAAGATAAGAAACCATCTTCATAAGATAAGAAAACATCTTCATAAGATAAGAAAACATCTTCATAAGATAGGAAAACATCTTCATAAGATAAGAAACCATCTTCATAAGATAAGAAAACATCTTCATAAGATAGGAAAACATCTTCATAAGATAGGAAAACATCTTCATAAGATAGGAAAACATCTTCATAAGATAGGAAAACATCTTCATAAGATAGGAAAACATCTTCATAAGATAAGAAACCATCTTCATAAGATAAGAAACCATCTTCATAAGATAAGAAACCATCTTCATAAGATAAGAAAACATCTTCATAAGATAAGAAACCATCTTCATAAGATAAGAAAACATTTTCATAAGACAGGAAAACATTTTCATAAGATAGGAAAACTTCTCCATAAGATAGGAAAACTTCTCCATAAAATAGGAAAACTTCTCCATAAGATAGTATATTTATTTACAAATTTAACTCATTGTCTTCATCTCATTTCATTAGACGCTCAAGTCTGTTACAGGAACCCTCTGCCGCTTTAAGAAGGTTTCTTAAATTGGAGCATTTTGTCCCATGCTTACTCGAGGTTACGCTGCAGAGTTTCAATTGACCCAAAGTAAGAGGGACAGGTATTTTCTTCCTATTGATACCAAACACAGAAATCCATCCGGTGGACAAACCAGAAACGAGGAAATTAGTCCTGGCATCTTTACTAGTATGTCATGAACGTGTGTGACGGTGCGCTGTCTTGTTGGAAAGTGACCATATATTAATTGTCTCTTGGCTTCCTTAAATGCAGCGTTTAAAATCTTCTCAATATAAAAATTTGTGTTCACTTCTGCCCCTTTTGGAACAAAAATGATGGGAGACTTCCATGTTCTGGATATGGTGGCACACACCATGACGGAAGAAAGTTTCTGACATCTGAAAGCTGTTCTCATCGAGTCAAGAAGGTCTCCAGATGATTTCCTAGGAGTCTGTCATTTCGTAACTTACAGATTACTTCGACAATTTGAACCTGCCTTCAACTTGTTTAAAAAATATTTGCCTCTTTGCATTTTGGGATGTGGATACTTCAAATCTGTCTTTAAACGTTTCTCATTTTCTTCTGACTCACATTCATATCACGGACCATTCTCTTCATTGATCTCTTAGGATTGCGCTTGACTAGGGCTCTGACAGCATTACGACGTTTGGCATCCGATAAGATCGCGGCTTTCCACTTGGAGGAAGATCTTCAGTACTTGAGAGTTTTTTAAAACCTGTTAACATATTTGTTTACTAAGTAGTTGATCATGGAGCTTCAAGAAGCTTCCCTATATCACAGTATGGAATGATATTACGAGGTGCGGACAAAGTCTATGCGAAAATTTTAACATTTCATTCAATTACCTTTAAAATACCTATTTGCGCTAAGTTTTCAGGGTAATTAAATATATCAAACTTCATAATTTATTTAACATAATTTAGGTACAATACCAAGTATGAGTGATAAACGAGCAGCCATTATTGAGAGACATCGCGCCGCGGGAAAGACAAACTGTGCGATAGTGAAACTTGTTAAAGCTCCAAGATCGACTGTTTAGTACACTGTTATGTTAAGAGGTTTCTACAACTCATAAGTACTGAAGATCTTCTTCAAAGTAGAAGACGCGATCTTCTTGGACGTCAAAAGTCGTTAATGCTGTCAGGGCCCAATTCCGGTACAATCCTAAGAGATCCATGAGGAGGATGGCCCGTGACATGAATGTGAGTGAGAATTGACAAAGAGGAAGTTTGTAGAGACAGATTCTAAGCTATCACCTCTCAAAATGCAAACTCTTCAGCACTCCACAGATCTTCAAAGAGAAAAGAGACTGACTTTTATACAAGATATATGAATGCTATTATTTTTGGTACACCCAAAATTCATAATTTATACTATATTTTTATGAGAAAATTGCATTTTTTTTCATTATATTCATCATTCAATCACTTTTTTCCACGTTATGACCATTAACATCTCACTCAACCACATCTACTTTCTTAGGGCTAAGAGTCAGAGTAATTTGCATCTGTTTGCCGAGGTGATAAGCACGCACAACAGTGGCTTCAAACTCTGTAGATTTGTGTGCTTGTGACATTCTTACGTCGGAGGCAATTTGTTCTTGGGGAAATTTGGCCTGATTATTCATGTCGGGTATCTGGCCTTAGAAAAATGACTTTCGGGAAATTGTCCGTTAAGATGACAGAGATGATTCTTATCGTCTGATATTGTCATGAATGTTCTGACGGAATGGAATATTACGTTAAAACGTTTTATTTGATATTTCAGATATTTAACATAATGGAAGGGTCATAGAACATCTTTCGAATATTAAACAAATATTATTTAGATTGAAGTACTAGATGCCATATATGATATTTAAAAAGTGATGAACTGTTATCTTAAATAATACTTTTTTTTTAATAATTTATCTTTTTAAATTGTAAATCATTCAAATGAATAATAATATCAAAATTAGCTGATAAATTATTATGATTTCATTTGGAAAAGTACTTTAAAAGATGAAATACAAGTAAGAGATGAATATGTGATAAGGTACACACCTCTCAGATGCATCCATCTCTCCATTTCTCTCACGGGAAATCTATGGTTTGTCATTCAGGATAAAGCTGTGAACATAAGGGCCACTAAAGCAAAATATCTCACGGAAAAAAGGAAAGGAAAATGTCAGCCCTCAATAAATTCAACACTCATACTCTATATTATTATTATAACAAGATTTTAATATGAATTTTGTTTTCATATTTTCGGTATTATAAGTTAATAAACATATGTATCTGTAGTTTATCTATTATGAACTTCTACGGCGGATATCATTTTTTTACATATAATTTCTTTTCCACACTATTTGATGCTACAATAATGAATTATTTCGATTTATTTATTAACAAAGAAATTACAGAAAATATCAAAAAAGTATAAAATGTTGAACAGTCCCGTAAAAGTTTAAAGCTTGAGGGTAAAAGAATATAACATGACTAGTTAACAGATAAAATTAAAAGGTTACATGGTAGTTTCAAATTCCAAGATATCAAAAGTAATGAGTATATAATGATAAGATTATATGAGGGAAATCATGAACAACAACTGCAACCGTAAACAACTACTGCAACTGTAAACAACAACTGCAACAGTAAACATCAACTGCAGCCGTAAACAACAACTGCAACCGTAAACAACTACTGCAACCGTAAGCAACTAATGCAACCGTAAGCAACAACTGCAACCGTAAGCAACAACTGCAACCGTAAGCAACAACTGCAACCGTAAGCAACTACTGCAACCGTAAGCAACTACTGCAACCGTAAGCAACTACTGCAACCGTAAACAACAACTGCAACCGTAAGCAACTACTGCAACCGTAAGCAACTACTGCAACCGTAAGCAACTACTGCAACCGTAAGCAACTACTGCAACCGTAAACAACTACTGCAACCGTAAACAACTACTGCAACCGTAAGCAACTACTGCAACCGTAAGCAACAACTGAAACCGTAAGCAATAACTGAAACCGTAAGCAATAACTGAAACCGTAAGCAATAACTGAAACCGTAAGCAATGACTGAAACCGTAAGCAATAACTGAAACCGTAAGCAACTACTGCAACCGTAAACAACAACTGCAACCGTAAGCAACTACTGCAACCGTAAGCAACAACTGCAACCGTAAGCAACAACTGCAACCGTAAGCAACTACTGCAACCGTAAACAACTACTGCAACCGTAAGCAACTACTGCAACCGTAAACAACAACTGCAACCGTAAGCAACTACTGCAACCGTAAGCAACAACTGCAACCGTAAACAACTACTGCAACCGTAAGCAACTACTGCAACCGTAAACAACTACTAAAGCCAGCAACAAGTACCACAAGATTTCAAAATAATCTTGAAGAATGCAGACTCTTGCAGAATGCTTTGTTAATCCAAGAGAAGTAATGACGTCATTAAAACGCCAACGCCTGAGCTATTACACTTTAAAAACTGTTTACTAAGTTAAAATATAGGCAGTGGATTGGCATGCCTATGGTAGGCCTGCCTTGGGTCTTTGAATCTACTGCGACTATTTTTAAATAAATTCAGCACAATATCTATGTAAGAATTCGATTATTTCTGTGACCTCAATTCAATTTTTTTAATGTTCAGGCTTAGAAAAATAAATGATAACAATTTTAACGAGTAGCTATTTAAAATGTCCATATATCTTTAATTTCTTCAAATTTCCTCTCAAGTTTATTAGCATAATTCTCATATTCTCCTAAAATTAAATCACGAAATAGAGTTTTGCATCATAATATTTCCCACATTTCCACTCTTTTTTTTCACTCTTAAAGCAGAACTTTTCATAAATTAATTAATTTTAGATAATATTCCTAATCTTCCAATTACAGGTAAAAAATTTTTTAATTCCACATCGAAAAATCCATTTACTTTGATGGAGATTTTAATTGAATCTTCTTTACTTGTAATGTATTCATATTATTAACAAATATAGTAAATATAAGAGAAATCCGTGAAAAGGTTTATTCATAATATAGATACTATGATAGGTTAAGATTTATTGATTACGACCCAAGTGTTTGTTTTAATTTCTGTGATAATTCATGTCAGTTTGTTTAGCGAGGCTTGGAATTGAACCCAAAGGGAATTGTTCCCCCTGTCTCGACTGCTGATTTACAACGGTTCCCAAATTAAAGAATTAATTCACTTTGCAAACCCTGTTCAGTTCGCAAGAAAGTACATGTTCCTTAATTAGTTTTTACTCTCGGCAAATTAAATTACTCGGTAAATAGACCTTGAGCTATATTTTATTGAGCTATAAATCTTTGACTGATACTATCACAGCAATATCGATGTGCTTACAATTTATATTACGACCGTGTGAAGATATGGCTTTCGCTAGAAGAGTAACCATTCTGACAGCCGTTAAGGGCCGTACACACGTAGGGTTTTTGAAGTCTTTCCACCAGACTTTTTGCTAAGCTCCTCCTACTTTTTCCACGGGAATATAAGAAAAAACGATAGAATTATTATTATCATGGATACCAACTGAAATAAATAATTATTATATCGTTTTTTCTTATATTCTCGTGGAAAAAGTAGGAGGAGCTTAGCAAAAAGTCTGGTGGAAAGACTTTAAAAACCCTACGTGTGTACGGCCCTTTACAAAGCATTCTCTTATATCAACAAAATAATTTGTTGTGATTTGAATAGTTCTAATTAACCTAATTATTCAATTATAGAAAGATTGAAAGCTAAATAGAGAAAATATTCTTTCAAATTTTTTGAGCACAAGGTGACGCAAAATGTGTTTCCTATAATTTCAAATATTACTACCCTACTGATATTTTATGTTACTGTAATATATAAAGTCTTTTACCCAAAATTCCAATCATTTCTCCATGTATTTTTGAAGTTATTTTCTGATAAGGCTAAGCTTGATTAAATTGTTGCCCTCTAGAAAATCATCAAACAGCTCAGGGTGTGTCGCAAAACGGTTTGCAGGGCCCGGAAGCAAAATGAGCAGTCAAGCACAACCTCTATTAACGAGAAGAAATTCTTCACTCAGCACCTGTAGTGTGATTTCTGCAAAGAAAAAGTGAATTGACCAACATCCGCAGAGAAGTGCCAGAAAATAAACGAGATAGATGGGTAATTGGGTATATCCAAATCCTCAATGAGGCAATACAAAGGCTAGTCAAGGAGTATGTAAAGTGAACTCAAAGTAAAAAGCAGGTAAGACCTCTAATTTCGGGGCTTCATGAATAAAAGACTGGACAGAGGCAATCTGATGCTGCAAGAATTAAAGTGATTCGCAGGCACGGTTCTACTTTGGTTTGACAAGAAAAAGTTGACGGTGGAGACTGTAACTGATAGTCTGGTAGATAAGGTTTATTTTCGTAGCCTTGGAGACTTATCTCTAAATGTTAAGAGCGATTTGAGACGTACAAAATCTTCCTCGTCATGGTATGAGCTTCTGTTTCATTGAGACAAAGACTCCTTTGATCATCTTTGACGATGTAGTCAGAGTCAACAGTCAGGTTTCTCTGAATATGTTGCTGGAAGATTCTTTCTTGGCTCACTTATACTCTTGGAATCAATCTCATTTGCTTTCCAGGTAAGTATAGGTGACTCTGTCTCAAAGTCGGTGCAAAGACAACTTCGAGTTGAAGGCAGTCATTCGTTCTGCTTGAAACAAGTTGGACGAAGGGGTAGTGCGCCGTTCTTCTGCTTCAGTAACAATTCGTTTTGAGAAAATTGATCGTAGTGGCTATTTCAAAATTTGATGTGTTACTTTGGTTTTGAATATACTTATAAATTATCAAATTAACACATAAAAGCACTTACTTTTTATACTTTAAAATTCAAATTTTCCTGTATATATTTTTTTGGTTTATCCTATGCGTAATTAAAAATGAGTAAAGAGTCTAAGTGAGATGTTTTATCCGTTATAAGTAAAGAATTTTAAAATGCTATGTAGAACCATTTCCCTATTGCCATTTATTTCTTTTAATTATGTGACGTTAATTCGTTACCTATCGCTGATTAGCTTCCATGGACAATATCGCACAATAAATTCCTCCATTCTACATTAAATGTGTGTCTTTTTACTGGTTGAAGTGATCAATTCTGCAGTAAATTACTATTGCAAATTGAGTGCCATTAGTTAGAGTCGATGGTGCATGCTTTTATATTTAGAAAGGATAGGTAAATTTCACAGTATTCTGCTATTAGATTATAATCAATGCTCGTCGGTTTCAATTGTTAATTAAAATCGACGATAAAAAAATCATCTAACTATTATTATAACTAATTCAATGAAAAACCAATCCTTTTTTTTATCGCAAATTGAAAAATCCTATATAAATCGACCATCTTTTTTTTTTTTTTTTTTTTGCTCGACTACCAATAAAATATGTCATAATTTAGTCACATCATTCACACTTAGTATCTATAAGGCTTTAAATTCTTCTTCCATAGCAGTTGTAAAATGTTAATACCATTCATCATAGCGACCTATTACACCATCATATGAAAAATATACCTCTGAGTCCCACCACTAGATGGCGCTAATAAAAACAAAGGAGTCCCTAAACGACGGACCATTTGCAGAGAGATTTGAGGCGCGGAATGGCCTGTCTTGATGAGCACATCTCTCATCTCTCTCTGAGTTTTTTCTTACTTAAACATTTAATGTTTATGAGCATAATAACTATCTTCATAATTCATTAACTTATCTTTAATAACTTGAGAATAATTTACAATCAAATTTCTAAACTTCCAACTTATTGTCCTATATTATCTATTAAATAAGCCATGTAACTATTTCACATTAACATTTTAAAAATCATGAGAAATATTGAAATAAAGCACTCTAGCAATTTTAAAAACTGTTAACCCGAGTAATTTTAAGAAGTGTTAACCCTAGTAATTTTAAGAAGTGTTAACCCTAGTAATTTTAAGAAGTGTTAACCCTAGTAATTTTAAGAAGTGTTAACCCTAGTAATTTTAAAAACTGTTAACCCTAGTAATTTTAAGAACTGTTAACCCTAGTAATTTTAAAAACTGTTAACCCTAGTAATTTTAAGAAGTGTTAACCCTAGTAATTTTAAGAAGTGTTAACCCTAGTAATTTTAAGAAGTGTTAACCTTAGTAATTTTAAAAACTGTTAACCCTAGTAATTTTAAAAACTGTTAACCCTAGTAATTTTAAAAACTGTTAACCCTAGTAATTTTAAGAACTGTTAACCCTAGTAATTTTAAAAACTGTTAACCCTAGTAATTTTAAAAACTGTTAACCCTAGTAATTTTAAAAACTGTTAACCCTAGTAATTTTAAGAACTGTTAACCCTAGTAATTTTAAAAACTGTTAACCCTAGTAATTTTAAAAACTGTTAACCCTAGTAATTTTAAGAAGTGTTAACCCTAGTAATTTTAAGAAGTGTTAACCCTAGTAATTTTAAGAAGTGTTAACCTTAGTAATTTTAAAAACTGTTAACCCTAGTAATTTTAAAAACTGTTAACCCTAGTAATTTTAAAAACTGTTAACCCTAGTAATTTTAAGAACTGTTAACCCTAGTAATTTTAAAAACTGTTAACCCTAGTAATTTTAAAAACTGTTAACCCTAGTAATTTTAAAAACTGTTAACCCTAGTAATTTTAAGAACTGTTAACCCTAGTAATTTTAAAAACTGTTAACCCTAGTAATTTTAAAAACTGTTAACCCTAGTAATTTTAAGAGGTGTTAACCCTAGTAATTTTAAGAAGTGTTAACCCTAGTAATTTTAAGAAGTGTTAACCCTAGTAATTTTAAGAAGTGTTAACCTTAGTAATTTTAAAAACTGTTAACCCTACTAATTTTGTTAAGAACTGTTCACTCTAGCAATGTTGTTAAGAACTGTTAACCTTAGCAATGTTGTTAAGAACTGTTAACCTTAGCAATGTTGTTAAGAACTGTTAACCTTAGCAATGTTGTTAAGAGCTGTTAACCTTAGCAATGTTGTTAAGAACTGTTAACCTTAGCAATGTTGTTAAGAACTGTTAACCTTAGCAATGTTGTTAAGAACTGTTAACCTTAGCAATGTTGTTAAGAACTGTTAACACTAGCAATGTTGTTAAGAACTGTTCACTCTAGCAATATTGTTAAGAACTGTTCACTCTAGCAATATTGTTAAGAACTGTTCACTCTAGCAATATTGTTAAGAACTGTTCACTCTAGCAATATTGTTAAGAACTGTTCACTCTAGCAATATTGTTAAGAACTGTTCACTCTAGCAATATTGTTAAGAACTGTTCACTCTAGCAATATTGTTAAGAACTGTTCACTCTAGCAATATTGTTAAGAACTGTTCACTCTAGCAATATTGTTAAGAACTGTTCACTCTAGCAATATTGTTAAGAACTGTTCACTCTAGCAATGTTGTTAAGAACTGTTCACTCTAGCAATATTGTTAAGAACTGTTCACTCTAGCAATGTTGTTAAGAACTGTTAACCTTAGCAATGTTGTTAAGAACTGTTAACAGTAGCAATGTTGCTAAGAACTGTTAACCCAAGCAGTGCTGTTAATAACTGTTAACACTAGCAATGCTGTTAAGAACTGTTAACACAAGCAATGTTGTTAAGAACTGTTCACCCTAGTGTTAATGGTACAATGTGCAAAATATAATTTGCAAAAAGGATCGGACGGGGTATCAGTGCGCATACCATTTTAATGGGGTAGTACTCTGCACCCCATACAATTTTAAAACAACTTGCTTTAGCCTAAATCTGATCGCACAATCATTTCAAACATCCTATTTTTCCCATAAACAACATGACGCACCATTATCCTATCAGTATTTCTAGAGTTAAGTCACGATGTATGTGGTGCTCTCAGAACGATCCAATAAAAGTTTGCGCTTGTGATTTTTAAATCCCGCAAACTCTCCAATAACTCTACTGCCAAGATTTATAGATTCACATGGTTTTAACATGTTAGCCACAACCGTGCGCAGTGATACCCCAGATAATTTAGAGATAGATTGGTATCATTGCTCATCATTAATAACCATATTTGTATGTAAATAAATATAAAAATAAGTATATTTTGCTCTTAATAAAGGCATGAATATTAAATAAGGTGTTATTAAATTATAAATTTGTTTAACAATACACTTAAAATCGTAGTAGCTATGCAACTTGATGTTGGGGTATTAAAATTATTTAGAGGGGGGGGGGTGAAAGGTTTTCGAATTAAATACTGATTAACAATAAACGTACGATCGTATTATATTATTTGATGTAAGTAGTTAACTAGTTGCGTAAAATTTAAGTGTTAAATTTGTTGCAGATTCATTAAATATGTGTTTAAAAAGTAAGGGACAAGTAGATTGGGGAGAGGGCATGTAGAGAGGGAAATACAGATATTTAGATGAGGGGGAGGAGGATGTAGATGTGGAAGAGGGGGAAATAAATGGGGGAGAGAGGGAAATAGATGGGGAAGAGGGGGATTTAGATGAGAAGAGAGGGAGATTTCGATGAGGAGAGAGTGTGATTAAAATGGTTGGAGAGGAGGATTTAGATGTGAAGAGAAGGGGATTAAGATGGAAGGAGAGGGATATTTAGATGGAGAAGGAAGGGAGCTTAGATAGGGGAAGGAGGTATTTAGGTGGGGGAGAGAAGTGCTGTATTTATGCTATGCGCAGTAATACCCCTTCGTGTGCGTAACTAAATGTTACGCACAAAAAATTGCTTGCCAATAAGTTTTTCATTTATTTAGCTATTATTATGAAACTGGTTGAGAACCATCCGCATTCATGACCATTTCATCATGAGAAAAAAAGTTTCTCTAGTACATTTATTTTTTGAGTAAGTACAGAGTTTGCAGGGTTATGCGCAGTGATACCCCGTCCGACCCTACTTAATTAAATAAAGAATAATGTAAATAACTCATTGAAAAATGTTCATTAAGTTGTACATCTAGATCTTGGTTTCATAATATTTTCATTTTATTATTTTAATAATTATAATTTTAATAATGTATATGAAAATATAACATTTTAAATGGAGAAAACGAAGAAAAAATTAAATTGTAATTTAATAAGTTATCGAAGTAATATATTAAGTTCTTAGATCAATGATCTATAGATCATTGGCTGATATATACGTACAGTAGTTATTTGCATTAATATATATGGGTTAGTTATCATATGAAAGACATTAGTTATTTAGTTTATATAATACAGCTCATAAATCAAACAAAGTTATATTGTTTTATTCTTTTAAATTATGTATTGACACTAACTAGTAGTAATCAGTAGTGAAAGAATAATAATTATGATAAAAAGTATTGATCTCAAATAATATTCTTATGTATTCTTATTTTGTTCTAAATGTTTAATTTACTTTTTATATTCTATCCTGTATATGTAATTATTATCCAGATAGCGAAATAAATATATCACAGATTTTTTTCCAGATAGTAGAGTTTATACTTTCCGTATTTTGTGCAGATTGTGAGACTGTATTTTCATTTCAATTGTAGAGTCGCTATTTAGCACCTAATAATTCCCCCGTACCGAGCCTATTCTTTACTCTAAACAATTAAAAAGAACACAAACGTTCTAGCTTTCGATTGCAGGCTACACCAAGAATAGCAGGTGAAATGGTCATTCCTTTGAGAATCTAGTTACCTAATTACATTAAGATTACATTCAGTGCGACTTTTATAGTCTAAAGAATATATAGCATTTAAAGGTAAAAGTATTACAATTAAATTAAAAGCTATTGTTATTACAGTAACCGACTGGTGGTAGGTGACTCTGCCCATGGAGCCACTTTCTTATCCGACCTTTCTTTGAATCCCTTGTATTTATATTACTTTTATATATCATTTAGTTACAATAGTGGACGGTAAAATATCTACTAAATTAATTTTCATAATTGCCTTCTAAAGTTTTCTGAAATTCTTCCTCTTAATCTAGCACTCAAATTCAACACCTCGGATTTAATTCCAATTTCTTTCTTACAAAGTGTGTCCAAACTCAGTATTGCTAATTAGTCCTTCAAGACAGCAACGCAAACAAGATCTCAGAGATGTTTGTCTCAGACAAAAGAAACACAAACTTATCCAAACTCAAACCCTCAAAAAGTACTAAACGGTTTCGGGGCCTCCTTAATGTCCAACTTTAGCCAAATTGGAATTTTATTTTCTGTAGCTGAGGGGAGTAATTAGAGTCGTGTGATTGTACTGGAATAAGAAATCACATTTAGATTTGCGTAAACATGAGTTAATTGTCCCATTCTCACACGTCTTTCTTTAGGTCTACAATAGGCCTACGTGCCTACTGAACCTACTTAATCTACAGGGGTATTATTCACCTACGAAAATCAACGGAATTATGTTCATATTTGATGATGAAGTTAGGTATTATAATTTGAATGAGTATTAACATGATAGTAACTGCTAGTGAATGAATCATTAATGGAATTATAAGCTTGACCATCTTTTTGTTGGTAATATTTTTATTTAAAAGTTTGGGGATATATTTAAGCTGCCAAATAATTATTGATATAGCTTCTTGCTGCTCTCTCGATTGTTTTATTTTTCTATTTTTAATGTTTTTATCATTTAAAATTAACTAAGACCAATCAATATTGAAGTTATAATAACATTATTAGATTCAACAGTTTCCTATATATAAGACAGTAGCCAATCTATCCAGCATCAGTAGTTCGACTGCATCCGTTGCGAAAGGTTGTCACACAATCGCAGCTCTCTTTGGTAACTGTAACAAGTGGATAACTCTACGGACTTTCTGTGCACAATTAGACTTTGCAAATGCAAACTTTATTACAAAAAATAGTTAAATTTTGTTGAAAAAAGTGAAAAACTTTTAAACATTAAAAAAGTAAGTGGATTTAATAAACTGAGCCAAACAGGTAAGAAAAGTTCAGGTGTGGAGAATATTTAGTTAGATAAAAAAACTTCATTTAGCACCAATATAATGTAGTGGCACAAACCATTTAGTGTCTTAAACAATTTAGTGACATGAATAATTAGTGTGACACGACCCATTTAGAGACACGAGAAGTTTAGTTACACGAACAATTTAATGACCTGTTCAATTTATTGACGCAAACAATTTAGTGAAACAAACAATTTAGTGAAACAAACAATTTAGTGACACAAACAATTTAGTGACCAAAAAAATTTAGTGACACGAACGATTAAGTTACACAAACAATTTAGTCACTAACAACTTATTCACACGAACAATTTTTTGATATGAACAATTTTATGACACTAACAATTTAGTTACACGAACAATTTAATGACACGAACAATTTAGTGATACGAACCATTTAGTGATAAGAACAACTTAGTTACATGAACAATTTAGTTACATGAACAACTTAGTTACATGAACAATTTAGTTACATGAACAATTAGTTTAATTTTCAATTCAATCAAATTATCTAACATTGGTAAATAAAAGATCAATGTGTTAGATCGATACTTTCCCCAATATGAATGTGAACACTCCTTAAAATGTTAGATAGTTTCATTACTTTATTTACTAATTATTACTATCCGATATTTAGTGAATATTTTAAAACATATTAGAGAACATTGAAAGCAAATTTCTGTTCAATATTAATTACAAGTGTTATTATTTCGAATTTTTTGGAAGAATCTTTCAACTTTTTAATGATTTATATTATTTTTTTAGTTAGTTACTTAGAATTTCCCTTATTTATCCATACTAATTACTTCACAGATTTACATTATTTATTCAGTGAATTTTAATAAGCACTTAATTAAATTAGCGCAATTTTGTTCATTTCCCGCGGGTTGAAAGCCATTAAGAAAATTACATTAAAAATAAACGTAGAGTGATAATTAAATAGGAGGGTAAATAAAAATAAAAACAGTGCAGGCTATGGAAATTAAGTCCACCAACTGATAAACAAATATTGCAAAGTATCTATCTAACATTGTTGGGTAAAGGGTCTACATCAGTGGTTTTTCAGGCACCCCTTGCTTTTTTCAGGCACCCCCTGAGCATTAGTTGTATTGCATTGAAATAGATTGAAAAACTATAATTATAATATATTTGATTGCAATGATGTTAGAAAAAAGCATAATATACTTCATGTATATTATGCATGATATTAACAACAAGAAGCGATCTTATAATAACATAGGAAACAGAAATACCAGGCACCCCCTATAAATATTCAGGGCCCCAAAGGGGTTCCGGGCACCCCACTTCAAGAACCAGTGGTCTAAATGGTAGATAGAGCCTTTATCAGATATTAGGTAGGAATATTCTAACAAGTTAGATAGATCCTTTACTCTATCTGCCATACAATACATGTACTTTATTTTCTTTTCTGTAATCTTCTTACAAATGCAAACCATGGAAATAATGTAAATTTATTCATAGTTATTTTGACGCGAAATTCGGCATCGATAATCGGTTATTTTTCTCCGGTTGTTTTATCGTAACTTCGATAGGAATTTGACCTTTAATTTGACCTTTAATTTGACCTTTAATTTGACCTATGAACTAATATCATTATGTATAATATTTAGACGACATTATTTATTATTAAATTGTGTATCTCCTTTTATAAAAAAAAAAATAGCTGTAAGTTATTATTAATTTATACAATTTTGTGATATTTAAATATGTCTATATATATATTAAATTTATTGAAATTAATGCAAAACAGTAATTGACTTATTTGAAGATACATGTCACACTGTAGTATAATTATTTTATTAATTTTACAATAAAAATAACTTCATTATCATTTTGCATAAATAAATGAGCAAATGTGATTGGAAAATATTATATTCAATATTACGTTTCAAAAATTTCAAGTAAATTAATTTTAAAATAAATGAAAATAAAGTATAAATAATTTTGAAAATTAAATGAATAAATAAATAAGTGAATAAATAAATAATTGAATTTTATCAACAATCAATATTATTGTAGGAACTAGTATTCTGATATATTTTTCTTTTTAAAATCTTAGAAAAAGGTAGATTTTTTTGGAAATTAACAAAGGAAGGAACAGAAAAATCAGTGTATCGAAAATAGATAATATTGTTAATATTAAAATAGCATCATAGAACAATAGTAAGGGGAAATATGAAGGTATAGTTTTACGTTAGACATGTTAACTCATTTCATATATATACCAAATAAATTCTAATAATATACTCTATAATTAATAATTATAAACCAGATTATTAATGATAATATACCAGATAATTACTAATTATATATCATATAACAGTATACCAATAAAAGTATAATAATCTACCGACTAAATTCTACTTAAATACAAAATATACTCTAATAACACATATACCAATTGAACTTTCATAAAATACTAAATAATTAATAATTAAATTTTAAAACTATATTGCATTGAAGTATACTTCACAATGTATTATAATGGAGAAATATAGTGAGTAATTTTGAACCGATTGTATATTTTTTCAACTCTGTCATGTTTGGGTCTTTTCTTCTCATGCAATGTGTTTGACAGAGGTGTATGACTGGGCACTATTGCAAAATACTTACTAGTGAAATATTAACATTGCTGTAATGATTTTTATCAACCTTTGGATGTCTATTATAATGTCATTCATTTCCAATGAATAAGTTGAATATTTAAATTAAATATCAATCTAATCCTTCAGATTGTAAAACTATTTCACTAGGAAATTATTTTTAAATATTGATTGAAAAAATGTAATTATATATTTTTATTTATGATATTCATTAATATTTTCATAACATACTAGGCTGGTTTTATTAAATAATTCATTCCATTTAAATAGATATCATTTAACATAAATATAACGATGAAAGGAATATTTCAAATTAAATCACACTACAGTGATTCAATATTCAAAAAACAAGAAATTCAAGATTATAAACAATATAATTTTACATTATATGCTGAAAAAATAGTACATGAATTTAATCTATTTTTCTTTGATTCATTTTTTGCATTTCCTGTGATTATTGTCCTATTCCTTTCTCTATCATCTGTTTCTTTTCAGTTCTCAGTGCGCTTTCACTGTAGCAGGTTGTGCGTGTCAAGCCTCTCTCCACCGGTACACGTTTCCAGTGAGTATTTAAAATTAACACTGTATAGATATATCTTCAAAATTCATTCACGGTATTTCAATTAGTTCGTAATTAAGTCAATTCAATAATATTTTCCAATCTTATCGTACAGCCTAATTATTTTTTTCAAAGAATGTAATAAGTAATTAGGAAGTTAATTGCTATGTATATTTCACAAAGAGTAATTACGCATAATAACATGTAAGTAAGAATATGAATTGGATTATCTCTGTCAGTTTCTTATTAGTGTGTAATTAAGAATATTAGTCTCACACTAATATTTAATTTTAAACTTGTTTTGCATGGAAATTATGAAAAATTATTGGGTAATTGATATTTAATAGAAAAAGTGCTATTTAAATGTTTTTGAATTATAATCCCAAATTAAATTTATTATAATTAATTTAATTTAAATTATGATTAATTTGTAAAATTTTCCTTTGCAAGAATATGTCCTGAAATGAATGGCTACTGAATCCTTTCTCGAGACCTTATATGGAATGCGTGAATTTATACATGGCATATATTTTACATTAATTTATTTCCAATGGGTTCTCGTTTATAAATAAATCTAAAGACCTTTTTTATTATAAGTAGCCCAATACAAACAAACTGTGGTCAGATGTTGCTAATTCAATGTCTGATGCAACCTGAGCACCACATGTTGTACTCACATGTTGAGACTCAAGTGATTGGTTTCACTTTTTAATTACAAATGTAATGTTTATTATGGTAATTGAACTGTTCTTAAATTATTCTTAGTTCAGTAGCAAGTGTAATATACGTGTGGCCATAATCAACAAATTGTCCTGAAAAACGAAAGTGTTAACAATGTCCGTAAACTAACTAAAGTATTATTAGTAATGTCCGTGGACTAACTGAAGTATTATTAGCAATGTCCGTGGACTAACTGAAGTATTATTAGCAATGTCCGTAGACTAACTGAATTATTGTTAGCAATGTCCGTAGACTAACTGAAGTATCATTAGCAATGTTCATAGACTAACTGAAGTATTATTAGCAATGCCCGTAGACTAACTTAAGTATTATTAGCAATGCCCGTAGACTAACTTAAGTATTATTAGCAATGCCCGTAGACTAACTTAAGTATTATTAGCAATGCCCGTAGACTAACTTAAGTATTATTAGCAATGCCCGTAGACTAACTTAAGTATTATTAGCAATGCCCGTAGACTAACTTAAGTATTATTAGCAATGCCCGTAGACTAACTCAAGTATTATTAGCAATGCCCGTAGACTAACTCAAGTATTACTAGCAATGTCCGTAGACTAACTTAAGTATTATTAGCAATGCCCGTAGACTAACTTAAGTATTATTAGCAATGCCCGTAGACTAACTTAAGTATTATTAGCAATGCCCGTAGACTAACTTAAGTATTATTAGCAATGCCCGTAGACTAACTTAAGTATTATTAGCAATGCCCGTAGACTAACTTAAGTATTATTAGCAATGCCCGTAGACTAACTTAAGTATTATTAGCAATGCCCGTAGACTAACTCAAGTATTATTAGCAATGCCCGTAGACTAACTCAAGTATTACTAGCAATGTCCGTAGACTAACTTAAGTATTATTAGCAATGTCCGTAGACTAACTTAAGTATTATTAGCAATCTCCATAGACTAATTGACACATTATTAGCAATGTCCGTAGACTAAGTGAGATTTTCACTCATTTCTTTACCGTAGCCCTATGTAGTTTATATTATTGTCGGTAATTATAATGTAATTAACATCTCTATCTTAACTATTCATATGAAGTTTACAAAATCGAGAGGCGAAATCACAAATTATTTCTTGAATGAAAAACCACTTTTAAAAGGTTTTGAATTTTTTTTTTTTTCAGCCAATGCTTTTACAAAATTTTATTACTTTGCAATAAATTATTATCATTTTTGTTTGGTATCTGAATTCATTGCACTAATTGTTTGAATTTAGTCATAATATATAATCTTTTAAAAAAATTCAAAGACACTGCGTAAAAATAAAAACAATAATAAATTAATAGAAAACAGGATGAAAACAATTTCTTATATTCGAGTTTAAGTAATAAAAATTGATTGTGATAAAAATAAAATACCATAAACATTAACTGAGGAGTATGTAAAACTACAGTATATTTATTTATACCTAAAAACTATATTACCTCTTGATTTCTTTACGGTAATATAACTGATTCCATTATGGGTAATAGAATTATATCAGAATCTTTCCCGTAAGTCATTTTATGTCGCAAACTTTGTAAATTGAATTTCAGGCAAGACTGCTGTTCAAGATTCATGAAATTAACTTTACCATTTCTGAATATAACTAACTTGGCCTGTTCTAATTTTGAACTGATAAAATTACTCAATTTAACTGTTAAAAGCGTATCTTATTTACTATCAAACTCTTAACAAAAATATTAACCGTTATTGCCATGTTCTTACCAATCATACACTTATACAACATAATTATAAGGGTTTCTTGTAGAACCATAATCATCCATTCAATCGGTGATTGTCCTCTTCCAATCAGTGATTGTTAATCTATCTGTGATGATAAGCGATAGTACGCAAATCCATATTTAAATTAATTATAAATTTAAAACATTTATAGTTTACCTATATTAAGTGAAAATTCGCGAAAAAAACGATCGATTTTCTCAATTTTCGACAATAATGGACGGATTGTGAATTGTCAATCTCCACTTTGGGCTCTGTGTAACTACTCATGCTAAAATATTTCAAACAATACCATTCATAAAATAAATTTGCATGTTCAAAATCTATTTGCAATTTTAGTTTTTAGTTCTATAGTGTTAATCCGTAGATTAATATAAAGTAGAACTCCTCTATTATGAATGTGGAATGATGAGTCATATCCAGAAATTTCACTGAAAGAAAATCACGTCGAAGGAAATTTGACTGCAAGAAATTTCGCCAATCAAAATTTTCGCCATACCCACGCTTTAATTAACAACACTATATGTTATAAATATAAAAAGATATTGCGAACCTAAGCTTAGATTAGCGGTTTCTCATGTTTTTCGGTGAAAATTCCGTAAGTCGAAAATTCCATTTGGTAATCTTTATTTAGCTAAATTTGTTATCGCGAATTTTCCTTTGGCGAATTTTCTTTCGGTGAAAGTTCCTAATACCGACCTGACTAAGGAATTAACCCGAGTAGTGAACACATTTTATTTCAGTCTGCCATGAATAGCCACGCAGTTTTAGAAAACTAATGACCTTTCATGGCAGACTAAAGAAAATTTGTTTTCTATTTGAGGCAGTTCTTTAGTCAGGACTCTACAGTGAGATATTAACTGTATTAAATGTTATTTTAATAAATGTAATCTCTATGTATTATACTGTATTAATGTTATTTTAATAAATGTAATCTCTATGAATTATACTGTATTAATGTTACTTTAATAAATGTAATCTCTATGAATTATACTGTATAAATGTTATTTTATTGAATGTAATCTCTATGAATTATACTGTATTAATGTTATTTTAATAAATGTAATCTCTATGAATTATACTGTATTAATGTTATCTTAATAAATGTAATCTCTATGAATTATACTGTATTAATGTTATTTTAATAAATGTAATCTCTATGAATTATACTGTATTAATGTTATTTTAATAAATGTAATCTCTATGAATTTTTCCCAAAATCCTAACGGATATTTTCTTATTATATCAATAAATAAACTGTATTAAGAAATATAATTTAAATCAAAACAAACAAATTGTATTTTAAATTAAAATAAAATACACATTAAACTTTAAAAGCATATCATCTTATTTTTAACTTTCATTATAAAGTTAAGTAGTGCATAAAAAGTAATTATTTGGTATTCCAGCAGAGGTAATTATCTCTGCAATCTATATGGATTTAAGGAGATTTTGGCGGGGAATATCTTACATAATCTCCTCATTACGGTAACAACCTTTTAAATGAGCCTCGGAGAGATGTTGTGAGAACCTGGCAAAGTCTCGTGCAATTTTTTACAATATAAATCATGTAAATTACTTCTTATTAGTTATTCAAGTTAGGTAAAATACACAATATATTTAGCACAACAAATAATAATAGTTATTAAATATATAATATGAGTTTTATTAACATTAGAGATGGTATAGTTATTTATCATAGTGTGTTTCTAATCACACTGATATGAAATAATTTCTAGTTTTAATTTTTATTTAAGAGAAAAAATCTTTTCAAGAATAAAATGTAATCGATTTTTTTTATATATGTACAATGCACATTTCGATCTAAACAAAATGGTAAAATCTTTAATCGAGTATTTAATTTATTATAAAATAATTGCGTCGTAAGAAGATCACTTTGGTGGTGAAAAGTACACCAAAATTATAGTTAATTTTTTCTACTATTTGTTACCATGAAAACGAGGAATAAATGTATTAATAAATATATTTTCAAAGGCAATTCAGCCTTTTTCTGCTATTTTTATAAATTATTATAATATTTTAATCTGTGCGAATAAGCGAATTATTCTGGATTAAGCTAGGAGCGAAATATAATATTTAAAAGATTTAACTAATGTTTATATTCAAGAAAAAGAAAATGTTGATGGTGAAAATGTTTCAAAATACGAAATTATATTTAATCTATAGGTGATAGCAAAATAGTTTTTTTAAAACATTGAATCTTAAAAGTATTGAATTAACAATTATTTCACTCTTACAGGATATAATTTACTGCGATCATTCAAAAATCTATATTGTAATATGAGCTGCGTGTGTCTCACTTTTATTTAGAAACTCAAATAAATAGAAACATTATTTCCCCAACTTCACTTACTCCATTTCATTTCCCCCACCTACACTTCCCCACCTTCACTTCCCCAACCTTCATTACCCCAACTTTCACTTCCCCACACTTTCTCTTACTGTTTAATATATGCACACAATAATTAGTGTATGCAATTTATCATAATAAAAAACCCATTATATAAATTGAATTCTTAATTAGTTATCAACAGATACTGTGCTAGTTTTAATAAAAAGTAATAACGATGTTGAATGTCGAATTGCATGTTATATTTTATATTTTCGGGTTGTTAATTATTCGTTTCCAATTCAGGAACTGGTAAATAGGTATCGATGATACATATTTTATATGAAAATTGTATTAAGAATAATATCACCATTTTAACTATATACCGCAGTATCGATATTGATAATTATTCACTCATATCTACATTATTTTGTTTAATCATATTTTATATTGAGGAAAAGGGAACTATATATCTTTTTTTTTAATTATACGAATCGATATCTGGGGCCAAATCTTACAAACAATGTTTTTTTTTTAATTTATGTAATAATTCATGTCAGTTTTGTTTAGCGAGGCTTGGAATTCATTCCAAAGGGAATTGTTCCGTCTGTCTTAACTGCTGATTTACAACAGTTACTAAATTAAAGAATTCACTTCTGATGTTTTGAATGGTAGAAATATTGAGAAAATGTAATGGAATTCGAAAGAATTGTACCATGACAGATTGAGAGGAGCAAGGTCGCAATCAAATTTTTCCATTTATCAGAATAAATTGTTCCTTAAGAATAAATCATTTTCTAATAAATAGTAATCAATAATATTATAATTTACTTTTACAACCATTGTAATATTATAATTCAGTGTTGTAAAAAGAATATTGAGAAGCGTGTATGAAAAACATATTCAGAATACGTACTACTTATCATTTTCATTAAGGTCCCTTTTTACATTTTCCTCTTGAAGCCTGTGACTAATTTCTTTGGCTAAATTATAAAATGTGATCCATTACTTCAAATTGAATAATACCAAAATGCTGAATTGTGTGCTATTAACAATGTTATTTCTGATACGGGTAAACGTTACAATTTGTTGTTCCTAAGGTCAAACAGCTCAAAGTTTACAATGCTCATATTTACAATCATAACATAAGCAGAAAGGTACAGGTTCCAATAAATCAAATACAGGGAGAAAGCAGTCAATTCGCACCTAGAGCGTGATTTCAGCTATGGAGAAGCGAATAGAATAACATAAGCAAAGAAGAACCAGAAAAATAGCGGTACATATGGCATTTTCACATCCTCAATTCAGAGGCTAATTAGAATGGTATGAAGTAAATCAATGTAAAAACATTATAATTAATGTAAAAACATTATAATCAATGTAAAAACATTATAATCAATGTAAAAACATTATAATCAATGTAAAAACATTATAATCTATGTAAAAACATTATAATCAATGTAAACACATTATAATCAATGTAAAAGCATTATAATCAATGTAAACACATTACAATCAATGTAAAAACATTATAATCTATGTAAAAACATTATAATCAATGTAAAAACATTATAATCAATGTAAAAACATTTAAATCAATGTAAACACATTTTAATCAATGTAAAGACATTATAATCAATGTAAAAACATTATAATCAATGTAAAAACATTTAAATCAATGTAAACACATTTTAATCAATGTAAAGACATTATAATCAATGTAAAAACATTATAATCAATGTAAACACATTATAATCCATGTAAAAACATTATAATCAATGTAAAAACATTATAATCCATGTAAAACATTATAATCCATGTAAAAACATTATAATCAATGTAAAAACATTATAATCAATGTAAAAACATTATAATCAATGTAAAAACATTATAATCAATGTAAAAACATTATAATCAATGTAAAAACATTATAATCAATGTAAACACATTATAAACAATGTAAACACATTATAATCAATGTAAACACATTATAAACAATGTAAACACATTATAATCAATGTAAAAACATTATAATAAATGTAAAAACATTATAATACATTAGCTTTTAAGTTCTAATAATCAAATTAAAAAAAAACAATATATTGTAATTAAGTGCTGAAAATTGCAATTTATTATCATAATTGATAATCTATTTAAATGTCCAACGATTACATTACCAGGACAATGATCACTGCTCTCCATTATTTATTTTTCAAAGGACATACTACACTAATGACTGCTCCAATTCATTGCTACTGATATATGAGAATGAACACTAATTCGAGTCATTTGGCGATCAAAGGAATTAATTCCTGCTGTTGATTGCAACTTACCATTGCAAAATTATAATCAATTTTTTTTTCAAAAATCATATCTCTATGATGACGAATTTTTCGATGAAAATCTCATCGTAAATTTTAAATAGTGACATGATTTTTCGTTAGGCATTCTTTACAACAAATTAAAGACGATTATACTGCGTGAAATGATAATATTCTCCGATACAATATGATCAATATTCACCATATAAGTTTTTCGTCACTATTACTCTAAAACATATTTTAATTTCTCTCTACCATGATACACAGTTTTTATTACTCACTTGTTTAATAATGTACAATCTAATTCGAAATATAAAACTGTGTGTTTATATTGAGAAGCGTGTATGAAAAACATATTCAGAATACGTACTACTTATCATTTTCATTAAGGTCCCTTTTTACATTTTCCTCTTGAAGCCTGTGACTAATTTCTTTGGCTAAATTATAAAATGTGATCCATTACTTCAAATTGAATAATACCAAAATGCTGAATTGTGTGCTATTAACAATGTTATTTCTGATACGGGTAAACGTTACAATTTGTTGTTCCTAAGGTCAAACAGCTCAAAGTTTACAATGCTCATATTTACAATCATAACATAAGCAGAAAGGTACAGGTTCCAATAAATCAAATACAGGGAGAAAGCAGTCAATTCGCACCTAGAGCGTGATTTCAGCTATGGAGAAGCGAATAGAATAACATAAGCAAAGAAGAACCAGAAAAATAGCGGTACATATGGCATTTTCACATCCTCAATTCAGAGGCTAATTAGAATGGTATGAAGTAAATCAATGTAAAAAACATTATAATTAATGTAAAAACATTATAATCAATGTAAAAACATTATAATCAATGTAAAAACATTATAATCAATGTAAAAACATTATAATCTATGTAAAAACATTATAATCAATGTAAACACATTATAATCAATGTAAAAGCATTATAATCAATGTAAACACATTACAATCAATGTAAAAACATTATAATCTATGTAAAAACATTATAATCAATGTAAAAACATTATAATCAATGTAAAAACATTTAAATCAATGTAAACACATTTTAATCAATGTAAAGACATTATAATCAATGTAAAAACATTATAATCAATGTAAAAACATTTAAATCAATGTAAACACATTTTAATCAATGTAAAGACATTATAATCAATGTAAAAACATTATAATCAATGTAAACACATTATAATCCATGTAAAAACATTATAATCAATGTAAAAACATTATAATCCATGTAAAACATTATAATCCATGTAAAAACATTATAATCAATGTAAAAACATTATAATCAATGTAAAAACATTATAATCAATGTAAAAACATTATAATCAATGTAAAAACATTATAATCAATGTAAAAACATTATAATCAATGTAAACACATTATAAACAATGTAAACACATTATAATCAATGTAAACACATTATAAACAATGTAAACACATTATAATCAATGTGAAAGCATTATAATCAATGTAAAAACATTATAATTAATGTAAAAACATTATAATCAATGTGAAAACATTATAATCAATGTAAACACATTATAATAAATGTAAAAACATTATAATCAATGTAAAAACATTATAATCAATGTAAAAACATTATAATAAATGTAAAAACATTATAATACATTAGCTTTTAAGTTCTAATAATCAAATTAAAAAAAAAAAATATATTGTAATTAAGTGCTGAATATTGCAATTTATTATCATAATTGATAATCTATTATAAATGTCCGACGATTACATTACAAGGACAGTGATCACTGCTCTCCATTATTTATTTTTCAAAGGACATACTACACTAATGACTGCTCCAATTCATTGCTACTGATATATGAGAATGAACACTAATTCGAGTCATTTGGCGATCAAAGGAATTAATTCCTGCTGTTGATTGCAACTTACCATTGCAAAATTATAATCAATTTTTTTTCAAAAATCAAATCTCTATGATGACGAATTTTTCGATGAAAATCTCATCGTAAATTTAAAATAGTGACATGATTTTTCGTAAGGCATTCTTTAAAACAAATTAAAGACGATTATACTGCGTGAAATGATAATATTATCCGATACAATATGATCAATATTCACCATATAAGTTTTTCGTCACTATTACTCTAAAACATATTTTAATTTCTCTCTACCATGATACACAGTTTTTATTACTCACTTGTTTAATAATGTACAATCTAATTCGAAATATAAAACTGTGTGTTTATATTCTCAGGATAAGTTGAGTCTTTAATTTTGTGATCTCTAGCTCGAAAATAACTTCGATATTCCAGGATTCGCACACTTTTGTCTATTTACTTTTTATGTTATTTAGGTTGCAATTTGGCAGATTGGGAAGTTGACTTGCAAGTTTACATATTTGAACTCATTTTATTTTTTAGATAATGCGTACCAAGAATGAAAACTATATAGGAAACATTGAAGTATAATCCTATACGTGATTTTATTCTGTGGGAAGCTGTCTTGTTAGAACTATCATTTAAATATCAAACACATTTTCTATTTTCAATTACAGAAGAAACATTTAATATTAAAAAAGTATAACATTAATAAAATATTTCAGCATTAACTAGGTATTCAATTAAATCAACTCCTTTTGTAAGTGGATATAATGTTCGCTATAAAACACAGGTAAATTTGATGCTCCATCTCTATTCATTGAAACATTTGGTGTTCTTTGAACTCTACAATTTCATTATTCATTTTAATTATTCGATTTAATTATCCAATCAATCACTCGATTAGATATATGCCTAATTACTCAACACAAACTCAATATCAATTCAAAGGAATTTAAAGTCAATACCAATAGAACAATCATTTGGTATAGATATTCTCTGTGAAAGTATAGTTCGATTCTTTCCATGCTTCGAAATTTATGGCTTGAATATTAATTGAGTTAATTATTTTAATATTACATTGATAGGACATTCAACATTGCATTGATAGGACATTCAACATTGCATTTATAAGACATTCAACATTGCATTTATGAGACATTTAACACTACATTGTTGAGACATTTAATGCCATAATTTTTTTTAAATACATATAAGTATAAGATTTAATTCATGTTCAATACTATCATTTTAATTTTGGTACACATTTTCAGGTACTACGTTAATACTACCTTACATAAAATTCATCCCAAACCGTCCAATAAAATGTCCATTTAACACCCACCCTTGCTTACCAAATCGCCCCAAAAAGCCACACTAATTTCCGGATGGGGCTTAACATCCGTGAGGAAATTGAACAGAATATTAGATTGAATTTAAAAGACTTATTTTTCAAAATAAATATGACCTCGAGAAACAATTCATAATAAAATAGATTATAATAAAATAATAGATATATACATAGAATAGGTTAGGATTATTTAATAGTAAATATGAATATAAAAAAATAGCCTCCTCGATTTTTAATTCTGCCATTGAATATTAGAACGAGTTCAATATTAGCTATTCAGTATTTCTCTTATAAGTATTATCAATATTATCAATAATACTTATATGTCATATGAACAATAATTATGAGACTGGTCAAGTTCTTTTTAATATTAGCATTGAGAATGTTCCATTATTATCAATAAACTATGAACATGTTTCAAAATCTGTCAGGATTAACGAAACTTCATTTAAACTTTTGCCAATAGGAAAAGTTACGAATTATATAAATTATTAAGTTTTTGTTAATAATATATCATTTATATCGAATTATTAAATAAATAAAATTGAAGAATGGCTTATTTATCGTATGGGAACCATCGAAATTTACAACAAAATTAGGCTTCATTCAAATAAATTTAATAGATAATTAATTATGTGTATTTATCATTTTTATTCTAATAACTCGTGTCAAAGTTCTGTTAATAGTTAATTACTTATATATAATATATTTATTCTAACAGACTTGTTATGCTATTCAGAAAATCAAGATAGCTTTTGCTTCATCATTAATCAATAGTTTATCATCATTATTATGTACTGCAAAAGTTTCAGAACAGGTGAGAAAATGAAAGGAATGATACATAATATAACTAACAAGAATAACAAACTCTGAAAACTATAATCGTCGATTGATTGCTTTCTATTGATGATTATTGTCGATGATAAAAATATCATCGATTGATTAATTTGTATTTTTGATTATAATCGATGAAAAAAATATCATCGATTGATTAATTTGTATTTTTGATTATAATCGATGAAAAAAATATCATCGATTGATTAATTTGTATTTTTGATTATAATCGATGAAAAAAATATCATCGATTGATTAATTTGTATTATTGACTATAATCGATGATAAAAATATCATCAATTGATTAATTTGTATTTTTGATTATAATCGATGAAAAAATATCATCAATTGATTAATTTGTATTATTGACTATAATCGATGATAAAAATATCATCGATTGATTAATTTGTATTTTTGATTATAATCGATGATAAAAAAATTATCAATATACAATGATATATAACTCAGAAAACCCAATCGTCATTTTATCGTGGGACATTCTGGATATCAAATTTCGATGACTATATCCGAAATGTTATGATATATATTTTTTATTTTAAATAGACAATATTTTTCCATTAAAATACCATAAAAATAAATCCTAATCCACACCATATAACACGGCCTACTGATTATTAATTTTCTGACTAGAATGGTATAATATACGAGGGTTAATTCCAGCATTGAACTCTTCCTTAATTAAGTTGTCACAATATTTTCCTACTGTCATATATGCAGAGAAAATCGTCTGATATTTCAACTGTTGCTTTCAATCTAATTATTATTGAATTTTAGTTTTATTTGCATTCCTATTTTTGAATTATTTTGGTATAAATTCTTCATTTTATACTATAATTTATAATTTTTTGACAAACGAATGAAGTATATCAGGTTGTTCGTACTTTTGAATGATTATTTTTACTATTCTGAGCTATGTACGTAAATCGTGAGCTCTTTTAATTAATAGAAAATGTAGGTAGCATAAGTTCCAGATCTTGTTTTCAAATGAAATTGTTCCCTCAATTCTAGATAATTCTGATATGATATTTATTGCCCCCAATTGAAAATAGGAGCAGGTTAGATGCAGCGGTTAAGCCGATCGGAGTAGTCACCCCTGTAGTCAGAGAGCAGCGAGAGTGCAGCGTGAGAGCCAAACTGACCGCTTTGGGGGCTAATTCCATTCCGTCGTAACTGCGCAGAACTACTCTGGGCACCTGTTCCTATTTGCCCAGCGTGCTGCCTAAATGCGGAAGCGCGGTCCTTAGCCAAAACTGCTATATTAGTAATAAAATATTAAAGTCGAGGCTGCAGGATGCACATCCGCAATTAGCCAGCGCGCTAGGCAAATAGGAGTATGTTTCCAGAGTAGTTCTGCGCAGTTACGACGTTGTGAAATTACCCCAATGCGGTCACTTTGGCTCACACGCTGCCCCCTTGTTGATCCCAGACTTCCGTGATGATTACTCTGATCGGCTTAACCACTGCCTTGAACTTGCTCCTATTTTCAATTGGGTGCAAGTATCAAAATTTTTCGGGAAAAATATTCTATCATTTGAATTTAAATTTATTACGGCACCAAAATTATAGTTTCAAATTTTAAGAACACCACTTAGTTAGATACTTATTTCTCAAACAGTTTAATATAGAAAACGGAAACTTTTTTATAAATAATAATTTGAACATTTATGGTGAAATTTCTTAATCAAAATATCAGATCATTAGAAAATTAAACCAACCTTTACTATTCATATTCATCATCCAACTCTTCCTAACATTTACAGTCTGTTACTTTGCACATAAAATTATTATCTTTCATTTCCTGGGGCAATGTTTTTCATTCTCTAATGAATATTCACTTTTCTATTGTTCTATTCCCACTCTCTGGATATTTCCTTTATTTTCCTACTATAAATGAGAGTGTATTTTTCTTCTCTCTTTTACGAGGTCCATCAAATGAGATGATTTTATGAAGTGCCATAAAGTGAATAGAAGTTTTTACTCCCACGAGAAGCAAACGTCGTAACTCAAACTCTGAATGATGACTCAACTTACTTCTCATCCGACCCTAAATTCTCAGATTTGATATCCAAATGATAAGAAAAACTTCATCCACATCCGCTCTTCAACTCCAAGATTATCCAAATAATGAGTAAAACTTACTCAGCATCCACTTCTAAATTCTCAGATTATCCAAATGATGAGTAAAACATACTCCGCATCCACTCTTAAATTCTCAGATTTGGTATCCAAATGACAAAACTAAATTTTAATGATTATATTTAAAATTTATCATTTCAACATTAAAATATATATTTCAATTTTCAAACTCATTTCAAACAATGACCTTGGCAATAAAATTTATTTCCAACTACAGCTAATCTAACATACGTCATATAAACTTTAAGCATCTTTAGTTATCACGAACGCCTATCACGAATATAAAAGATTGATCTTGCATGCCAAGACGTAAATCTGTGATAACAATGACCGCCACAATCTATTGACGTGTCGAGTAGAAGATATCAATCACTGACACTATTGCAGCCATCAGGATTATGGTGTTGTCACGATATGAAAGAACGGAATTCTGAGTAATTTAAAGAGATGGAAACTGAAGAGAAGTGAAGTAGACTAAAAGTGGTGTGAATAACAAGAGGGGAATCTAAGAATATAATGAAATCCAACATCTAGGTGGTGAGTAGATCTGAATGATTTGTTCAGGAAATATAGGTAAAACGGCTGTGCCACAAAAATTCTTATAGTTCACTTTCAGTAAGCCACTCCAGTAAGATATAGGTCAATTCTCACATAAAGTGTGTTATTCTCTGTGAAGAAACGAATAGACAAATATACGTAAAACAGGTCCTATAAAAATTGCAAAATAGATTTGTAACACCAAACTATCAATTCAGAGGCTAATCAAAAGTATGAAACTCCATATTAAAATTAGTTTATAGACAGCTAATTTCAGAGGCCTTCATTTATGAAAAGCTACAAAAAGGCAAGCAGTCCGCAGTCATGATTTTAATTTGTTCTGCCGAGAAAACTTCATGTTGGAGGTGGTCACCAATATTCGGAATAACAGGGTTTGTTCTCGTAGATCTGGGACTTGTTTGTAAATGCTCAGAACAATTTCAATCGCCAGAATCCTGAGTACGGCAAGATATGCGCAATTGCTGAATCGGATGAAACAATGTCGAAGTCAACAGTCATTGTTATCTGAATATGTTGTATGAAAACGTTCTTCCTTGGCTAACTGAATCATCTTCTCTCAAGATGGAACGCCAGCCCATGGGTTCGTTGAGTGCGTCTCAAAAAAGTTAGTACAAAGTCAACTTCTAGGGATTTTGGGATAACTTATCATGGCCGTTCTCAAGATCAATCCTATAGACTTTGCAATATGGTGAATCTGTTTTCTTCTTCAAACTGGACTCTTTAAAGACAGCAATTTATTTTGTTTCGGTCAAGATGAACGAAGAAGAAGAGCGGATTCTTATGTTTCACTAACAATATATGTTGTGAATATGAATAATGTAAAAGGCGGCCATTTCAAAATATGATGTGTTACTAATTTGATTCCTAATATACCTACTTCCAAATGATTTCGTCAAAATATTATCATATTACATTTCATTTTTGGTGAAATAAAGTATTAATTGGCTCACATAGAAAAAGGTTCATTCAATATTACAAGCAATTCTAAACTCTCTGGAAAAGATACCTAAACTCAAAGGCAAGTAGATAGACACATTCCAATACTTTATGACTTATTTCATATCTATTTTTTTAATTCCGAATGCTACAATAATATACTATACCTAAACATAGGATACTACTCAATCATAGGACACTACCCAATTTTAGGATACTACTCAATCATAGGACACTACCCAATTTTAAGATACTACTCAATCATAGGACACTACCCAATTATAGGATACTACTCAATCAAAGGACACTACCCAATTTTAAGATAGTACTAAATCATAGGACACTACCCAATTTAAAGATAGTACTCAATCAAAGGACACTACCCAATTTAAAGATAGTACTCAATCAAAGGACACTACCCAATTTTAGGATACTATATTATAAGATTGAGTAGTATTACTAAGAAAAAATGTAACCATGATATGTAGAAATGATCTTATAGCAAATTGGTTTGAATCCTATAATTGGATAGTATCTTTAAAATGGACCTTACCCTATAATTGGTTAGTATCTGGTGGAGAAGATGCCAATAGACAAAATTTGATTGGAGTTGTTATTTTCATTTTGTTGTTGATTTTATCGCTTGCAATTTTCGTTCTTCACTTCCGCCAATTTGAATCTCACTTATGCTAATTCATTTTTCATTTGTGCCAAATTGACTTAGGAAAAGCACAGTAATTCAACCATTCATTGCTGTTAATAATGCACCCAGTAAAGGTTTAAATTTTCCTTGGGTCTATTCAACAGGGATGACATCAAACATTCACACCACTTAAACCAAATGTCAACTCTACCTAAAAAAAAACTACGACTGGAATTTTAAGAATATTTTACCCATTTCACAATTTATTTTTCAAAGCCTTCTGATGATTATCCTTCGGCAAAATCATAATTTATTCAGACAACCTTTCGACTTACGGAGATAAAAAGTGTATTTTTTCTATCTAGCGGATGCCTCTATCCTCACGTGAAAGAAGTCACGTAAAGGCGATATGAAATTCAATTTCTCATTTTTAGCTGCAAAAAGTAAACATTACTTGAGTTTATTTGAAATGATTTCTAGTTGAAAAAATTACAATAGATGGTAAAAAGATCATCTACCTACGATGGTAATTAATTCGATAAAAATATAGTCGTAGTTTACAGTTAATTTAATTCATATGTAGTCTTTCTTCTTTCGTCGGACAATTATTTAAAATATTTCGATGATATTATAATATCTGAAATTATGATATTTTACGATAAAATTCAATCAATATTTACTATAATGAACAATAATTAACGGCCAACCTACTATCAAAATTAATACTAGGTTCCCTAATATTACCTACAAATTATGGATTTCATATTAACAATACTTTATAAATTGATGAACAAGGAAACTATTAATTGGGAAAAAAATTTAATTGGGAAGTTATACAATAAGTTAAAAAAATGGCTGACAATATATTTAACTTAAGTTTTTTTATATTATTGTTTAATTTTCTTATATTGAAAAAAATATTTTTTAACAACTCCTCAATACAGTTTTCTCGTAAACATAGTATCATAGATACCTAAAGCTATCACTATTATATATTATCAATATCACAAAATAACTATGTCATTTAAGTGTATTATTCTAAAAATTGTTTAATTTTATCAGCATAATCTTACCGAGTTAAAATGTCGTACAAACAAGCTGTTCATGACACAAGGTAATTAAAGTTAATTGCAGTAGTGCTCAGTGGCATAATTCCTTGCTGTGGTCACAGGAATAATTACCACGACAACATTTGTCTCCTTGTTCACCATTCTCATCACTGACTGACACAGTTTGTACCTCATTGAATGATCTTCAATGATCGCTATTATTGTGATTGTTAAAATTGTTCTCGAACGCACAATGCCAAAATAAAATAGGATTAATTTTGGAATGAAAGAAAATTCACTTTTATATAAGTATTATCAATTATTCTATATCTACATTATCCAAATATTCAATATATCCAAATCCCTTATCTGGTAATATATTTATTTGCTGGACTTATATGTAACCCTTTAAGGTCGATTTCCTATGCGGCGGCTGAAGCGGCTAGAGCCGCGCGGTTCTAGCTGCTTCAGCCGCTGCATTGAAAGTCCACCTTTACACAAATGTAACCCCTTACACAAATGTAACTCCTTACACAAAAGTAACCCCTTACACAAATGTAACCCCTTAAATAAATAATTTATCATTTTCTAGAACTATAAAAAAATATAACCATAAAACAATATTTTGCATATTATTCTTTAGAAAACCAATTTATGCAACTGTATTGATATTAAATATTCCCCTTATTCAATTCATTATTCACTCGTCTAACTCTACTGTATCTGTGTAGGCATATTTGATTTTTTTTTTCTTGATGGATTATGCGCTAATGTAGGCAGTTTCAGAACTAAAGAGGTAATATTTACATAGCAGGTCTGACTCTTGTTAGGTAATGCAGTTTGTTAAACTCTAAAACTGCAAAACTAAAATAAATCTGTATATTGCCTGCTAAAGCTCCTAAGTGTACCTATTTATTGGTGTTAGGTAATTTGTTCCCCGGTAATCTGACAACTTGTAATTTGACCGCCTGTTATTTGACTTTCAGTAATTTAACCACGGTAATTTGACCCCTGATAATTTGACATCCGGTAATTTGACCCCTGATAATTTGACATCCGGTAATTTGACCCCTGATAATTTGACATCCGGTAATTTGACCACTGTTAATTTGACTTCCGGTAATTTGATTTCCGGTAATTTGACCCCAGGTAATTTGATCTCCTGATAATTTGACAACCTGGTAATTTGGTCTCCTGGTAATTTGATCTCCTAGTAATTTGACCCAAGTGATGTACAATTTACCAGTACTATATATATAAAATATAATTCGTATTGCAATGTCAACCTACATGCACGAAACCCAGTTCTAAAACTGCACCCAATTAGCAATAAAGTATAATACTTAGATTTCATTATAACAGTGCTGCTCTTCATTTAAAAGTAACTGTAAACTGATGAATTTTTCCTAAAATCTTGTAACATGGCCTCATAATATTGACATAATAATTAAATAGGGGAATCATTCAAGAATCAAATAACGGGAGGTAAATTAAAAGGAGGTCAAATTACCAGTCGCGCTTTTTAATATGGTGTAGTATATTTTGAATTGATTCATAAACAAAAAATTTATTTGCATATAAACTTGCTGCTATGATGCAACCTTTCGTGACGGACTTAATTATTCGTATTTCAGCCTTGCTTTTAGTTCAGTCATGCTCTTAGTTCAGTCATGCTCTTAGTTCAGTCATGCTCTTAGTTCAGTCATGCTCTTAGTTCAGTCATGCTCTTAGTTCAGTCATGCTCTTAGTTCAGTCATGCTCTTAGTTCAGTCATGCTCTTAGTTCAGTCATGCTCTTAGTTCAGTCATGCTCTTAGTTCAGTCATGCTCTTAGTTCAGTCATGCTCTTAGTTCAGTCATGCTCTTAGTTCAGTCATGCTCTTAGTTCAGTCATGCTCTTAGTTCAGTCATGCTCTTAGTTCAGTCATGCTCTTAGTTCAGTCATGCTCTTATTTCATTCATGCTCTTAGTTCAGTCATGCTCTTAGTTCAGTCATGCTCTTAGTTCAGTCATGCTCTTAGTTCAGTCATGCTCTTAGTTCAGTCATGCTCTTAGTTCAGTCATGCTCTTAGTTCAGTCATGCTCTTAGTTCAGTCATGCTCTTAGTTCAGTCATGCTCTTAGTTCAGTCATGCTCTTAGTTCAGTCATGCTCTTAGTTCAGTCATGCTCTTAGTTCAGTCATGCTCTTAGTTCAGTCATGCTCTTAGTTCAGTCATGCTCTTAGTTCAGTCATGCTCTTAGTTCAGTCATGCTCTTAGTTCAGTCATGCTCTTAGTTCAGTCATGCTCTTAGTTCAGTCATGCTCTTAGTTCAGTCATGCTCTTAGTTCAGTCATGCTCTTAGTTCAGCCTTGCTTTTAGTTCAGTCATGCTCTTAGTTCAGTCATGCTCTTAGTTCAGTCATGCTCTTAGTTCAGTCATGCTCTTAGTTTAGTCATGCTCTTAGTTCAGTCATGCTCTTAGTTCAGTCATGCTCTTAGTTCAGTCATGCTCTTAGTTCAGTCATACTCTTAGTTCAGTCATGCTCTTAGTTCAGCCTTGCTTTTAGTTCAGTCATGCTCTTAGTTCAGTCATGCTCTTAGTTCAGTCATGCTCTTAGTTCAGCCTTGCTTTTAGTTCAGTCATGCTCTTAGTTCAGTCATGCTCTTAGTTCAGTCATGCTCTTAGTTAGAGATTTCTATATTTAATCTCATGTTTCAAATTTACATTTTTTACAAGGTGTTAAATAGCAGTTTCGCCTGGTTTTTCATCTGACGTAACAGAACAGTAAATTCTATGAATATTTTTCTATGTATAAGGAATTCTTGAACAGTCGGTTGTTAGGTTCTTAAATATTTTTTTTCCGTTTGTTTGCCATGTCCTTTTTTTTATTTTCAATGAAGATTTTTTAAGTTTTCACTATTATTTTAATGGCTTAAAAGTTGCCCCTATTCACTTGGAGATGATCCAAAGAGACATGAAGAAAAAAGAACTTGTATTATTCTGTAAGTTTTAATGATATGATATTAATGAATTATACCCTATTCTAACTATTAGAAAATAATGGGACGGAAGATAACACTTATTACTAATTGGTGTTTCAAAGAGACATAAAGAGAAAATAAAGTTTCGTGGGAGAGGAGACCGTGAAACTACTCACCGTTCAATAGATCGACTACTCGGCTACCACAGCTAACCGAGTCGACCCAGCGCATGGATGACAAGAATAGGCATCTGTGGATAAGAGACCTACACAGTCAGTCTGCTTACCTATGGATATAGCAAAACAGAAGGAAGAGAAAAGAAGAAACAAATGAAAGCTGATCGAAGAAAAAGGATACCCAGCTAAACAAAAACTAAAATCTACAATAGAACAGGAATAAAGCCTACTTAGAGGTAGCCTCGGGACAATGGGGGTGGGTTTTCTCTCAAATCGTTTTCCCTTGACGAGACCTGGCTCTGAGGACCTCCCAGAGTACCACCGCGGGGGGAGGGAAGGGGTAAGAATTATTTCAAGCCCCTAGTCTTATAGCCAATCCACCTTCCCCCTTTTTTCAATTCAATTCTAATCATTTCTCATTAGAATGCACATAAATAAATTCTGTCCTGATAAACCTTCGACTACTGTCCACATCTGTTAATTGCATTTCTCTAATATTAATTCATTAATCCTAGTGACAATTGAGAGATTAAACTATTTTAATTTGGACATCAATTCGTGTATCTATCTGACAGTAACGAGTATTTTTATTTAAATTCAATAAGTAATGAGACCATTACTTTTATCATTGTGAAGATAAATTTAAATTATATTCAAAAATTTAAAATTCATTTCATTAAATCATATGGTTATTTAATGTTTCGTTAAATAAATTGAAACGGAAAGCGTATAGGGATATAAGAATCAATAATTTAATTCTTTAGAGTGATCTCCATTTAAATTCTCCTCTATCTAATAATACCCATACTGTTTTCAGTATATTCTCCAACATATCATAACAAGAACACAGTCTCCTATCCTCATATCTGACAAGATTCTTCCTATCAAGTCAGAACTTCTCGAATGAATTGCATTGGAGTTAATTTCATGAGACGGAAGGTTTAAAACCACAAACTGTGACAGGAATTAAGCCAAGCAAGTTATTCATACTCTCTGTTCAGGGAAACAGTTACGATAATCACACTAACATTTCTCGGAACAGCTAACAGTGGGAATCATCTTGTTTGTATTGCATTGAATTAACATGAAAAAGAAGCAAGGAAATGAATAAGAAATATATTCATTAGTAATAGTGTCAATCTTAATATTGGAGGTGAGATTTCTATAGCGTTTTATAATATCTTTATTAGATATCATGCAATAGGGTGTGCCAAAAAGGTTATATTTCTTCCGTCTAAATATTTTTAAATATACTAAGCAGCGCATATGGTTTTTTGAAATATTGTCTCTACCGCATAAGTTTCTATCGATTCAGTGCAGCAAGCATAATGTTTTTACCGATAGTGTTTTTAATGATAACTCTTCTCTGATTGGTTGGCACGGAAGAGGAGCCCACAAGGGGCGGAGACTGAATTGTTAGTGGTCCGCCTCCTGTTGAATCCACTTCCTTGTATATAGCTATAAGTTGAATTGAAATATATATCAAATAATAAGAACTTTGAAATTCTCAACATAAATTCTGACTTTAGAGGTGCCACGCATGAGACATTAAATTTTTTTATAAATTGGATGATGAACTAACAATGTACACACAGATTGTTTTATTTTATTTGAATATTACAATACAAATTTCTTTCTTCTGTTTTGATAAAATTCAACACATATCAGGTAATATATAAATGCTACTTATAGTCTTATACCCTTTCTTCGACCACCAAAGTACAGCGTTCACGGCACCACGTTACTTCCTTGCATTCGAAAGCGGTGGAGTAATAAGTTCTTCAGCAGTCCGATAATGTCATCTCTGTTGTTAACATCAGAAGTTCTGAATGTTCCTCCACATGACTGGGAGGGAGTCTATGGCATTGTGAGCAGGAAGACAGAAAGAGAATGGGAAGAGGAAAAAGAACGATAGAAAGAGAAGAGAAGAGTGAAGAAAGAGGAAGTGATGAAGAAAGATAAAAGAGGGAATGAAGAGAAAGCGGTTTAATATATAACGAGACATAAGAAGAGTAAGAGTGAAATGGATGAGATAAAGAAGAGGATTATTGAAGAGGACGCGGTGAAGAAGATAAGAATATAAAGAGAGATAAGAATATATTAGGTATTGAAGAGAACAGGAAGAAGTGAAGAAATAAAGAAAAGTGAAGAAGAAAACAAGAGATAAAGATAAGGAGAGGCAAAAGGAAGAGGTGAAGAAGATAAAAAGATATAAAGGTAGGATAATTTTAAACCCTGAGATCTGATGAGGAGTAGTAACTTGATGTTAGCAGATCGGCAATGAGATACTTCCACTACTCTACCTACTTTCGCACCACACGATTTCCAACGTTAGGGTCATCAGCATTCAACTCAGGACTCTATTGGAGACCGATAATGGCTGAAATTAGCCTCTTATAATGACCGATAAATTGCTGTTGATATATAAGTCGCATGATTAAAAATACTAACTTATGGTTGCATTACGTTAATATATTGTATACAGCCCACAAAATGAAAATTATTATAACTAATCATAGAGTTATCTCTAATAATATCCAATGTCTCATTTCTTGACGATTTAACTGTCTAGTTTAAATCTTTCATTTTTTCAAAGAAATTCACTCGACTATTTCTTTTGAAGAAATTCATTGATTTGGTCAAAAATTCCACGATCGAAATCTTCATGTAATTATGAGGCTTTAAAATATTTGCAATTTTTCCAATCCAGTTAAGTTTAAAGTTCATGAAATGATAAGCTCCTACTTATATAAAAAAAGTTGTTACAAATAGAAATTCACACTCATTAATATATCATTAATATATCTTCTAGTGTTCCCTTGTACTTTGATACTCTTTACTTTTCTTTTCCGTGAAAACATGTGATGCGTACCACTGGATAATATAAAGTCAAAATTTACTGGGGTTTTAGTGAGGAACTTCCGTAGATTTCTTTTGGAATGTTTTTATTGGAGTTATCCGGCCAATTAAATAGCGTGCTTCTGGAATCTGGAAATGACCGTAAATGATAGCTTTGATTTCTTTGGAGAAAATCACGCTTAGAACATCCAATGCGCTTCTTGTCATGCTATTGATTGGAAACGTTTATTATATTGTGATGCACATAAATCACAGAGATGTATTGAGGTAAGTAACAGTTTATGGTTTGGAAACATGAACTTGGAAATTTATTTAAAATTGTAAACTATTTCCATGTATAATAATATAACAATATCTAAATTTGTAAATAAATTTTTTTCAATTTTAAAAGTTTGTACAAAATGAAGTTTATAAAAAAAATTCAATACGGGATAAAATTTTCTATTTAAAATTAAGTTTATGAAAAAATTAAATATAAAATATTATACAATTTTTAACTCATAATACTGCTATGAAGATGCATACTACATAGAATATTAATTTAGAAATAATGGTGGCCAATCAATTGATCCCCGCCACTTGATCCCCTGTCATTTGATTTCCAGTCATTTGACACCGGTCATTTTATCCCCGTACCAATTGATCCCTGGTCAATTGATTCCCAGTCATCTTATTTATTGCTTATACTAATATTTATTGCTTACAGTTAGCATACATCAAATTTTACTATTTACAGAGTAAATAAGTACATACATTTGCCAAAAAATAAACAGAATTTAAAAAAATAGAAATGATTGCTGGAAGAATTGAAATATTATTTCAAACAAAAAGGCATTTTTTAAATTCATTGCCAATAATCATTTTAGTTCATCTATTAGACTAAAACATAGCCTGCTCTTATTACAAAGTCACACGTATAACAAGTCAAAAAAGTGTATTTTTTTTAAGAGTTTAATATTTTAAGAGTACCTACCTTACAAATATGTTATGTAATGAAATTATAATAATAAAATAGAATTTAAGTAATATTAAATATTGAAGATTCATTATTCGAATTCATAGAAGCCTATAAAAATTAAAAATATATTAAATTTGAGTAGAAATGAATTAAAATTCAGAATTGAATTCTCATAAATAATTTACTACATGTAAGCTATTAGAGTCAAATATATAAATTGCTTTATTTATATATAAATAAACTACTACAGTTTCACAAATAGATACATACAGTTACCAGTTCTTTTTTTTATCCAATGTGTAGCTCCGTACATTCCTTCCTGTGGGTGATGAGTTAGAAATGATGACTGCTGTAGCTACAACAGCAAACCCTCGTATAGTAGACCAGAAATACGTTAAAGGCTGGCTTGGTCTTGTGTATAAAAACTCACTATAGTACTTTTGTAGTAGACCAACACAGTTTTTTTTCTTTTTTTGTAGAAGTTGAAGCGGGTACTTATGATCCGATAGCTCTATTTGTACATCAAGAAGTAATTGTCTTTTGACGAGTACGGAGTTTTTCCAGTACATTTTCAATATATTTTGGTGTAATTCATTATTTGTCTAGTAAAATGGTTCTCTGTGGTTCCTATTGGAATATAATAATGACTAATAACATTTTAGTATACTGCTATCTAATATCAATTTTGATTTATACTAATGAATGAAGATAAATAATGAAGGTAGGTGAGTAGTCTAATAAGGTTGGCTTTTTACTTTTAACTATATAATTCCTAACTATAAGATTCGATACTATTTAATTTTAAATGTCAACTCTCCAATCATGAGACAAACTTTGATGTATCACTATTCCTTTTTTCACTTCCTTGGTAAGTGGCTGTAATAACGGAGTAGCTTTTCTGCATCCGTGAAATTGTAAACGATTGATGGTAAGTAATATTGTTCATTGAGCCATTTTCCTTTCTTACTTCTTTTTCAGTACTTTTTATCCTTTTCACATCATCGACAGGGGGCAATTGATTCAGAAGTCGTTGAATTTCCTAAAAATTTAATGTTTCTTTAAACGAAACTTGTAAACATTTGATTTTGATGAAGCTATTTCCCAAGCAACCATGACACATTGTGCCAACATGGTAACCATATGGTTAGATGGGCAAGAGATGGAAGAGTGAAAAGTAGCCTAGAAATTACATGGGGATAATGTGGTTTTCCATTCTCATGGAATGTTACCTTGGGAGAAGGTTGGCTCAATATGGCGAATCCATCCCATTGAATTGTCATATTGACCCAACCTGATTACTATATAGCGTACGGCTGAAACTTGATTAACATATTGGGAACATCTTGGGACAAGATGTTTTCAACATAACAGCCCATGCTTTCACCATGTTGGCCCATTTTGCAAATAACCACACAGTACCAATACGATTTGTCAACCTAGTGCCCACATGGGCCCCATTAACTTGTGTTGCTTGGGTTGAGTTATAAATTATAAGATCGCAAATTCGTCGACTTCCAATTGGTGATTATGTTACAATGCGAAATTTATGAATAAAGAATAATATTTATTTTATTCATGTTTTTATGAGTTGATGATATTGAAGGTTGATTTGTAATACAAAAATTATATTCATATTTTTTTTTTTTTTTTTTTTAAAGCAAAGAAATTATTCTAATAAATAAGATTATTAGTTAAACAATATTCTGAGAATTTATTTAATATTAGGATTAATAGAAATTAAATTAATTAATATAAATAAAGATTCATTTTAATCATTAAAAAAAGATCATGTATCTGCGACGAGAAATGATTTTATAAGAAATTTAATTTTAATTTATCATACAGCTATAAGAATTATTATTTAGCCTATCTTCGGATATTTCAATAAAAATCCTGACGATAATGTAGCAAATTATATAATCATTATTCCGATTGGCACCATTGTGGAATAATTAACCAGACATTTAAAAATGGTTACCTCATCACCAATGAGTTATCTTGAGTTGATTGGTAAGTTGATAGTTGAATGGTAGTGACATTTGTCTCTCACATGATTGCTTCTCTATGTCTATAGATTGATTTCAAGATTACCAGAGTTATGATAGAATATGATGCAAAATGTTCATTGTAAGATTGATTAGCTTTCTGATTGATACTGAAGGTTATTATGCAAAGATTTTTTAAATGATAATTATTGTATCTCATTTTCATACAGAAATATTGAGTAGTACATTTTTTTCAGCTTGCTGATAATTATGAAAATGAATAAAATGCATGTTAAAAAAGAGACCTTCCGATTTAATATTTTTTCTATAAGAATTTTATCTATGGACCTTTTATTTAAAGAACTTACATAAGGTTACACATTTTCTAAAGCTAAAATTACCTCCAGTTATCGAACCGGTAGCGTAATCTTTTCCATAGCGACATTCCCGCCTCATTTTTTTCAATGTGAAATTAAATTTCGCTAATTAATCATATTTGACTGATGGTTGAAACACTTTTAGGTTTAGTAAGTCGTGAGGTAATTAATTAAGACTGAAAATCATCGATAATTGACACATGTGGTATTTCTAGTACTAAATGTCAGCACGTAAGGTTATATAATGATTAGGGTTGTGACAATATGCATTTAAAATCATAGATCTTAAGAATATCATAGACGAAATGGAATGGTATCGAATACTATATACCGCTGGTGTAGAATGATTCAATAGTTTTTAATTCTCTCCGTCTATAAGATTTTCAAGATCTATGATTTTAAACGCATATTGTCACAACCCTGATAATGATATACTACTACCATAGGAATTTCTGAAAATGATTGAATTTACTTTTTGGATTACTGTGGTAAGAAATTTTAATGAAAATGTGTTATTTTTTAGATACCTGTAACTATTATTCTGCTTAGAATCCAATAAATAATAAATATATAACGGACATTTTTTTCCCAGTAATCCATGATTATGGAATGGTTTGATGTAAAGTTACACCTTTCTATATAGCTATATATATATTCCTTTCAAAAAATTGAAAAATATAGCCATAAATGACCATCTGTTTTAGAAAACTAATGACACATCATGGCAGACTAAAGAAAAGTCACTATAGAGGCTATTACCTAATCAAAACACTATGTTCACTATATATGATTTTAATTTAGAGGAGTTAAACTGTAAATTTTACTAACTTCCTTAATATCTGCTCCGTGTAAATTATGTCGGTTTTAAAACAATTCAAAGCCTTTTACTAGTTATGTTTGCATTTTACTTAAGTACATTATATTTCAATTCACCAATTTTTTGGATGACTTACTTGCTATTAAAGTTTAGAATGTGAAACTCTACGATTATACAACCTGTACCTAAATCTTCTATAGCCTACAAATAATTACTAACCAGGTCTAATTATTTAATGAAATAGGATAAAGGAACAGAATGTTCAATTTTGAGACACATCCGGTATTGTTTTACCTCAACATTTTAGACTTGGAGACCTTGTGAAATTCGCAAGAGATTACATCTTACGTACACCACCATTGTTGTTGTCCTTTCCATTGTTGTTTCCTGTCCGAAAACATTGTAGATCTCAATCTCTGTTGCAAGATTGGCTTCTCTTCTCAGATTTCCTTCCCTTTGTCTCCTGATTTAAAAGGAGCATTGAGTTTGGCTGGAAAAATGTATAACAACATAATCAAGAGGCCTGTAACAACACTGCCAAACAAACGCGTATTCGATGCTTATGTTTGAGCAAAATGTGTCCTGCTTAAGATTTCGAAGCGTAAATGATGCTGAAGAATTTGGATTCTGTTGAGTAAAATGAAAATTCGCAATTTTTAATTAAAAGAGGAACTTGTTTTATTTTGTCAATTTTCATGAATTTTATTCTAGAAGCTATTATCAAAATTAAAAATCTTCTCCCTTGTTTGCAAATTTGAATATGTGATTTCATCTAAAGTAAAATAGCAAGTTTTAACATATTAATCTAGAATGAAACTATCAAGGTTATTCTATTTGTTCCGTTCTATTTATTTCAGTGTAAAATAACAAGGCCAGAAAAAAATTCGTTTCTTTATTAAAATGTCTGCAATTCTCACTGAAATATCCGTTATGAATAAAACACTTTTTTTCTTCTCCATCGTACAAGATAAATTAATTCACTTTTATATCTCACATTTATATTAAATATTCTGGATGGAGAAATATTACAATTAATCTCATTTTGTGTCACAATCGTCACAGCCACAACCTCAGAAATTTATTAGATTCATCTATTGGTCATTTCAAACGTTTAAATAATTTTTCATAATATTTCAAAATTTAATTTATTCCTTAATTTTTATAAACCCTTTTTTTTCTACTGCTCAATTCAAAATAAAATATCCTATTCATTATAATTAATAAATGGATAATTGCTAATATTTTGATATTTTGAGAAAATCATAAAAGTGAAACTTTATAAATACATAATATAAAAATCTCCATTATTCATTATTATAAACGGAGAAACTAATTAACGTTTTTATTATCTATTCCTATGATATTGTGAATTTTTCCTAGATTATATAAATAATTTATTTAAAATGTGAAAGCAATAATGTACAGAAATACAACTCATTTGTTATCTAATATAATAACTTCAGAGATTTACAACAATGCTGTCGTTTACAAATTACCATCCCACGATATTCTTCAAGAACCACAATATATAAACAAAAACATGAAAACGTGGTTTAGAATCAATAAAATTGACTTTATTCTCGAGATTAGTAATACTCGTCTAATGAAGCATTCTTATTAATACAGGAAAAGTTGATCCCATAATCCATGTCTTATCTATACTGGAATTCCAGTTAGCTTTTTATCTCATGAAGTCTTTATTATCTTACTCAGTTCACGTTATCAGCTGTTCATTGAAAAGCAAGAGGCAAGACAGATTATCTAGGAGATCTAATGTCTATATACGTAATCATAAAATAGAAGTTTTCGAACAGTTAGAGTTCCTATCATCAGAAATCGATGAGGATTCAATAAAAAGAGCTATGCATTGGAATTAAATGTATGTGGAACACCCTGTATACTGTATAGATCTAAATTTATTAATCCAAGTTGAAATTTGTTGCCTAAGTGTATGATAGCACCAATCATTTTTTTTTTCTAATTGTGATCTTTTAGCATTTATTTTAACATTATTCAATAATACACTTATATACTTCAATGACTTATATATTTTATATAAAACACAGTCTTAATATTATCAAATGATTCCATTCTCTTTCTAAAATTTCCAAGCTTTTATTTCTTCGTTGCTTTTCCACATTCTAATTGATATTAAAGTTCACTATTTTTATCAAATGATCATCATTAAATCTAGCCTTAAAATCTTTCCTTCTGATATTTTCTGTTGGATAATGTTTCGTCGTTCTAATTCAGCTTCAAAAAGCGAAAGCTTTACTGCTTCGGCATGGATATACCTGTCTAAAAATCACACGAGGAGTTATTTTAAATCTGCTTCAGTATTGTGGATGTTCAGCCATCTAGCGATATGTAAGCGTATTTTCAGTCCTAAGAGTATCGGGCCTTTTGTTGGTAGAACAATGGTTCACCATTCCACTAATTGCCATGAATCTTATTGCAATTCTTTGGTAGCAGGTACATACATATAGTAGTTGCAGACGGGAGGAATGAGAGAGCACTAGGGTGTGTATGTGAAACTTTTCAGAACATTGAACAATGAATTAGTTCTAATTGGTATCTTAAATCTATATATTTAAAGTAAACTAATTTTTATCCATTTTTCTTCTATATAATCAAACCTTTCACTGAATCAAGAAAAATGGAAACTATTTTCCTAATCGAATTTTCTTTTCAATTTTCAATTCAGATGATGCATTGACCCCCAAATCCTCTCCTCTTAGATGACACAAATCCAAAGTCATATTGCATTTTTTATCTCTCAAGACAGCCTTTACTGGGAGGAACGGTTCTTTTGAACGCTTGTTCTAGCTGCCTTCAACTTTCTGCTGCGCCAAAGCTCTATTGATGGAGTCAATACTGAACCAATAATCTGTAGCGTAGAGAGGTATGAAGAAATGAAGTAACTGTTCCTCCCAGGTAACAGTGTTTCTCGTGGCAACAGTGCCCCAATATTAGAACAATATAGCATGCTTTAACAATATTGGGGCAATGTTGTAACAATATTGGGGCAATGTTGTAACAATATTGGGGCAATGTTGTAACAATATTCTGGCAACAACATTCTGGCAATGTTTTAACAATATTGGGGTAATGCTGTAACAATATTGGGGCAATGTTGCCCCAAGAACATCGTTCCCTAGGCAATATGTTACACCTCAGTGTTGTCGTAAAATTTATGGTGGGGCCATAGAATTATAAGTTGGGTCCCCTCTTAATCTACAGTACCCACCATAATCTTTCCTCTTTTTTAGTATTAATGGAAATAGTATTCTGGTGAAGGAAGCTATGTAACCAATTTACAAAATTGGTGATATTTATTTATAATCAATAGTGTCTCACTACATTTATGTTTCAATTAAAAAGACCAGAAAATAATTCATATAATTTTTGCAAATTTTCTCAGAAATCTATTTAATATCGATTATTTGAATACAGTTCTGATTTAAGAGTGCGAAAAGTTACTTCATACTGCTTCATAAAAATGTCTAGTAACGTTCTATAAAATCGTCAAAATATCTAGCAACAGAAATTATGCTGTAAATTTTTGTTACCTGAAATATTTTGATAGAACAACTCAAAGAATTTAATTTAACGTTCTTGTTCATCGTTAAATTTTTATGAGATCTTCTAAGAACATTTTTCAATCTGAATTGAGGCTGTAAATTCTGATGGAACTTGCAATATCTCTTGATGTTTCAGTTTGCATCATGAGTTTCAAAGATGAAATGATCAGTCGTATCTGCTGATGGAACAACGCATTTCGTACTTATGAACGTTTGTTCTTTTTATCGTGTTTGCAGAATAAAGTGGGAGCTCACCTTGTTGACTTTCCTTCTGCAAAATCACTTGTTTACTCGTTAACTAACGGATGCAAACCAAACAAGCTTTTGCCTTTTAATTAGTCCATTGTTTGTCGATTCATTTCTAAGTAAATTCGTTTATTATTTACTTACAGTTTTAATGCAGTGGTGGATTTAATATATTCTCGATCTCTCTTCATCACGCAGTGGTCAAACTCTTTCTCTCTCTCTGTTTCTGGCTCCACAATTTATTGAAAGTAGTATGCCAGTTAGTAACTAGATAAGTTTTCATCAGTTGCTCAGACACTCGGAGTTTCATTCTTTAGTTGGACACCGTGAGGAGAGGAGGTGATGTGTGGTGTGCTGTAACTCAGAATGAATATTTGCAGTTATTAGAAGTGAAGGTACGTGTCGTAAAAGTCTTACTATGGATTTCTTACAAAATAAAAAGAATCTCTCAACCTTATATTTTTCCAAAATAGCCTCTCTATTACAATCTTCAACCCTGTTTATTTAATTGCCAATTTTCTAACTTTATTATCATTAACGGAACTTACTAGTTCAAATTTTCTTTCAAATTTTTGTGAATATTTTCTCATCCCGTGTCGAAATACATTCAATATTATTGAGTGAATTCCTATAGTCAGCATTAATATAGTTTCTATCTTTACAGTTCCAAGTGTTTACCATATCATTCAATATCTAATGCCAAGTGAAGCTATTACTAAATTTGTGGATATACTCTTTCTCCTCCTCCTGGATTGATCCTGTTCGGTGATACATAAATCTTGGCTAACAAAGACTCTCTGTAATCTTTTGGCGTGTCAAGTGGAAGAATTTAATCACTGGCCTTGTATTCGGACACCTGCTGAATTCTTTAAAAAAGGTCATGGTTAGAAAAGTAAAATTTATTGCTGGTGCCAATCTCTGCTGAAAATCAGAGTTTTTGTCTTTGGAGTCCAAGGGGGAGCATTTCATTGATAAATCAGTCGTGGAATGACTTGGGAGGTAATTATTTAAAAGAATAGTGAGATTATATTATTCTTCATTGGAGGGATTCGTGTTAGTATGAAAATTAATTTTTGGCTTAATATAATAGACTAGAAAATATTCGACCTATATCAATATTTCTTTATTACCGTCTATTAATTAATTACTAGGGCTATACTCCTTTCACCTATTCAAATGGCTTAACCTATTAGTCGGTTAAAGTAAACAATGCGGCCAATAGGGAATAACTTACTCTATATAACTGGATGAAAGATAGACACGGCGCTAATACATCAACACTAAACAAGATAAGGGGTAGGAAATACTAGAGCAATATGAAGTTCTTATGATATATGGGGTAATGTTAGTCTTAATATACTTAACCCCATGAATCACCATTCCTACTCCTCGTCAAATAACTTCTAAGACATGTAGTCCTCACCGATAGAAATTAATGAGCCCATTCATCAGCAGGAGGTCAGATTGAGAAAATGGTGCTGTGGCTGATGAACAACTTGCTTCTTCTATTTGTTTTCTTCAGACATTTCTCCCCAACTTATTTACTTGGCGTCAAAAAAGACCGATACAAATTATTATGGGAACATATTGGAATTTTACGGACATGAAGGAGAAATGAGCTTATTGGAGCTTTATGGTCATACTGAGTGTTATTGGAACTTTACGGCCATATAAAGATGTGGACATTTCGCAAACTTACGATGATGAGAAGGGGAAGGAATTCGAAACGATATTTTTGTCTCGGAACCATTCTATCAAATTGCAGCAATAACTGATGATATGGGAAATTTTTGTAAATATTATACCCATATACAATGTTATAAATATCGAACGGTTAAATTTGTGTTTTGTAATATCTTCTGTATCGGTGTGAAATATGGTGATGAAAATTTAAATTTCTGTTTTAATTTTTCAGCATCTTTTGTAGGTCACTTATAGTTGTATCCATTAAATTTTAGATTAATGATTATTTTAATTACTTGAAAATATGTTCTCTATCTTCAAAGTTTTCTGTTATATGAAATCGTAACACGACTGAAGCATTTCTTAAACACTCTAATAATATAAATGAGGAATTAGATAAAGATAGGTTGTACTTTGACTCAAGTAAAGCCTTTGGTTCGGTAAATTACACTTCTTGCAAAATTAAACTTTAATAGAATTAGAGGGATGCCACTATAGAATGGCTTCGGTCATATTTATTTGGGAGACAGCAGTTTGTTGATGTAAATGGAGTGAGTTCTAGCTTTAGGCGTGTTAGTCATTCTGTTACACAGGGAAGTAATTTGGGACCAATATTATTCCTCGTCCTAATTGATGACCTCGCAAACTACACAAATCATTTTAAATTCATAATGTTTGCAGATGACTGTACTGTCGCAGCTTTCGTAGAAGTGTTTTTCCTGTGCCACCTCATTCAATGTATAGAAATTTAGGTGAAATCTATCGGTGGCTTAGTGCAAAAAGATTCAAGTAAATTTTAAAAAGACAGAAATAGGTATCATATACTCGTATCAGTTTTGTGAACCAATCACCATCAATTGTAGTATTATTGAACAGGTTACCGATATTATATTTCTTGGAACTTTATTAGATTGTTATTTAGATTTTACCCATCATGAGACTCATATTGCAACTAAAATATCTTTAGGTATAGAGGATCGGACACTGTTATGTAGGATTCGGTACATGGTTTTAGAGTTTGTTTTGTTATATGTATTGGATCCATCCACAATTCTCATATTCGATTGAAACTTGGTACATATAATGCTCCATGGTTCTTGACCAACATGAATAGTGAATACTGTTCTCCAAAAGAAATCAGTACGTTGCATTAATTTTTGAATAATACTGAACAAACTAAACCTCATCTTGATGATATGAAATTGTTATGAATACAAATTTATTATTTCTATTAGTCATATATGTATTTTATTATTTTATTAACTACCTTAAATGACATTACGCTTGTCGTTCGTCAACTGCTTTTTTTTACCTGTACGAATACCAAAACTCTTTTCAGTCGACACCTAGCGTGCTCTACTGAATACCTATACAGTCTTTACTGTTGTATCTATACAGTCTTTACTTACACGCAGTATCTGGTGGCTACGGCCATGTGGAGGAAGTTGCAGGAGTGGAGGAAGGAAAGCCCCTGAGCCGCTTGTAGCGCCACCTGCTGCAAATCACCTGGTGTGAGGTGGTCTCCGCCACTAGATATGACAAGGCTTTCTGTTCTCTACCATTAATTATAAGTAACCTTCGTGTATTTTTTTGACCTTATTATTTAAACAACTGTTGCTTGAATTTAAAGTTTGTGGTAATTTATTTACATTACTTCTATTTAAAGTATGTATTACGTTTGCCTTAAATATTTCAAGTTCCTACCTATACAATCACTATTATCGGTTCACCTCAAACAATGAATCTTTAACTTTTAGGTTTTACAAATTAACTATTTAGTTAACTACTTCGAACTTTTTTAATGTGGACAATGTCCTAAATAGGTTTATTTTCGTCTGATTTCAGGCACGTCTTTCCGTTCAAGAATAGAAAATTCATTGGGTTTATCTACTTTAAGTACTTCAACTCAGAAGTTAAGCAACTAAAAAGTAGTCCATGACAGAAATTGTGAACTCTTAAGCAATTACATAAATATAAAATAACTATAACTATAAAACTATTAACTTAGATGGTTTTAATTTGTCATTGTCTTGTAGATTAACTGCTAACGAGAAGGTTAACAGTTATAGAACACGCAATGGATATGACTAATTGACTATAGTATATTGTCTCGACTCTAGACAATATAGTAAAACCAAATTCTACTATACCTATACAATATACTATACCTATACAATATACTATACCTATACAATATACTATACCTATACAATATACTATACCTATACAATATACTATACCTATACAATATACTATACCTATACAATATACTATACCTATACAATATACTATACCTATACAATATACTATACCTATACAATATACTATACCTAAACACAGAAAAACTACAACACAATCATCAATACTTTTAAGGGTGTCGAAACCTGTGATGGCTTGCCAGCGTAAATAAAAACTGAACCATCCTTCTCAGTATTCAAGAAGAAATGTGTGAATCTCTTTAGAGTGCTTGAAATTTAAGACTTACATCCATCAACCATACGACTGATGGTGGTAACCGGTAACTTGTTCGAAAACAATTGCTCAGAAGAAAAATGCTCGCAAATAATTGTTAAAACAATTGCTCGAATGAACAATGAATTACAAATTCAACAAGATTACAAAGATCAAAGATCCATCGTCCTATTTGCCAATTGTAATAATCTTGACTATCTAATATCACATCTGTTGTCTTGGCTATCTGTGCTACCATCTGTTTCAGTTTTGGCTCTCTGTTATCACATCTGTTTCAGTTTTGGTTATCTGTTATCACATCTGTTTTAGTTTTGGTTATCTGTTATCGCATCTGTTTCTGCCAGGGCTATATGTTATCACATCTGTTTCTGTCTTTGCTATCTGTTATCACATCTGTTTCTGTCTGTGCTATCTGTTATCACATCTGTTTCTGTCTTGGCTCTCTGTTATCACATCTGTTTCAGTCTTGGCTCTCTATTATCACATCTGTTTCAGTCCTGGCTCTCTGTTATCACATCTGTTTCTATCTTGGCTCTCTGTTATCACATCTGTTTCTATCTTGGCTCTCTATTATCACATCTGTTTCTGTTTTTGGCTCTCTGTTATCACATCTGTTTCTGTCTTGGCTTTCTGTTATCTCATCTGTTTCTATCTTGGCTCTCTGTTATCACATCTGTTTCTATCTTGGCTCTCTAATATCACATCTGTTTCTGTCTTTGCTCTCTGTTATCACATCTGTTTCTGTCTTGGCTCTCTGTTATCTCATCTGTTTCTATCTTGGCTCTCTGTTATCACATCTGTTTCTGTCTTTGCTCTCTTTTATCACATCTGTTTCTGTCTTTGCTCTCTGTTATCACATCTGTTTCTATCTTGGTTCTCTATTATCACATCTGTTTCTGTCTTGGCTTTCTGTTATCTCATCTGTTTCTATCTTGGCTCTCTACTATCACATCTGTTTCTATCTTGGCTCACTGTTATCACATCTGTTTCTATCTTGGCTCTCTATTATCACATCTGTTTCTGTCTTGGCTTTCTGTTATCTCATCTGTTTCTATCTTGGCTCTCTACTATCACATCTGTTTCTATCTTGGCTCACTGTTATCACATCTGTTTCTATCTTGGCTCTCTATTATCACATCTGTTTCTGTCTTTGCTCTCTGTTATCACATATGTTTCTGTCTTGGCTTTCTGTTATCTCATCTGTTTCTATCTTGGCTCTCTATTATCACATCTGTTTCTGTCTTTGCTCTCTGTTATCACATCTGTTTCTGTCTTGGCTTTCTGTTATCTCATCTGTTTCTGTTTTGGCTCTCTATTATCACATCGGTTTTTGTCTTTGCTCTCTGTTATCACATCTGTTTCAGTCTTGGCTCTCTATTATCACATCTGTTTCTGTCTTGGCTCTCTATTATCACATCTGTTTCAGTCTTGGCTCTCTATTATCACATCTGTTTCTATCTTGGTTCTCTATTATCACATCTGTTTCTGTCTTGGCTTTCTGTTATCTCATCTGTTTCTATCTTGGCTCTCTACTATCACATCTGTTTCTATCTTGGCTCACTGTTATCACATCTGTTTCTATCTTGGCTCTCTATTATCACATCTGTTTCTGTCTTTGCTCTCTGTTATCACATATGTTTCTGTCTTGGCTTTCTGTTATCTCATCTGTTTCTATCTTGGCTCTCTATTATCACATCTGTTTCTGTCTTTGTTCTCTGTTATCACATCTGTTTCTGTCTTGGCTTTCTGTTATCTCATCTGTTTCTGTTTTGGCTCTCTATTATCACATCGGTTTTTGTCTTTGCTCTCTGTTATCACATCTGTTTCAGTCTTGGCTCTCTATTATCACATCTGTTTCTGTCTTGGCTCTCTATTATCACATCTGTTTCAGTCTTGGCTCTCTATTATCACATCTGTTTCTGTCTTGGCTCTCTATTATCACATCTGTTTCTGTCTTGGCTCTCTATTATCACATCTGTTTCAGTTTATGTTGGCCCGTTTCTGCCTCATTCCCATAAAGCCGGTGACAATTTGTTCGCTATGTTCGGCTCGGCAGGAAGAAGTCTGCCGTACTTTGCAGTTTGTAAAGTTGTGAAAGAGAGGAAGTTGATAACTATAATTTGTGAGTCCGGAGAAGTTAGAGTTAATATAGTGATCGTAGGTAACAAACTTAGGAACATTCGGCGGACATTCCAGAATTATTATCACCTGATTAAGCCAAGAATATTTGAATAAATTTAAGCACATAATCCATAGTTCTAAAACATTAGAAATGAAGGATTTCTCTTTTCAAGTGAGTCAAATCTGTGAATCTTTACACTATACAAAAATGTAAGAACAGACAAAGAAGAAGAATGACTTTTATTTCATTTTGGGTGATAATAAACTTATTACAGCAAATTTTCCTTGTTTTATTTTTAGGCATTTCTGTGAACAAAATAATCAAACAGTGACAAAGTAATTACAGCTAATTATTTGGGAAAAGGAGAGACTTTATGGATGAGTGAAAGTTAGACGGTGGAGTATAAGTACCTGTTAGGATTCAATAAAAAGTTTTTGATGTCCTTCACAAAATCAAAATTAGCAAACTATTCTAGAACCTTTATTCTTCACGCCCTTCTTTCTTCTTTATGAAAATCGGCAGCTAACTTTTTAATACTCTACAGTGAACCGGACCATAATTTTCTCTGGTATAATCTTCTGATAATGAGAGAATTAATTCCAAATCTTAGAATTACTTTTTATAACTTAACATTTCTCTTTATCTTTCTATCTGTTACATTCGAACATCTTAGTTAACTCTCTCATTTCTTAGGTTCTAACTCTTAAAGTTATGTCATTAGTGATGTAGCAGACGTGTAAATCAAATCATAGATCAAACTTGCGTAGGACATTGATTTGAAAGCAGTCAACTGTATCACTGCCTCACAAAGTTATACCTTAGTTCAACTTTCACCTCAATGGTTGGCAACTGCAAATGAAGCCATCGTAGATTGTATTGGGCCCCACTTAACCTTCTAAGACCCCGTCATAATCTCAACCATACCGCACAGAGTATTCAAATTACTGGCATGTCATAAGAAAATAACAGAGTAAAATTATTTTCGATCCGATGATTAGTGAAAAAAAGTAAGTTATCTATATTTAGGTATATGCATTAAAATTTTTGCACGACTCCAACACAATCACAGTACTCGGAATATTGCTGTTTACAACTAATCTGACCTTCAGAGATTTCTGACTGACCTAGCTATTATGAACTATTTTTACACCAACTTTCCGAGTACTGTGAGGTATCTGAGCAATTTTCTTATGCAGATTCAAACTGGTGAAAATTCACAATATTCATTAATTATATTATAACATAATAATGTTTGATTTCACATACAAAATCATTAACATATAATGTAGAGTTGTTGACAGTCTTCTGACGCGTGTTCTAAACTCTGTTTGCTGCTGATTATACATCAAACAATACTTCAATTGTTTAATCGTTGCACTTATTTAATCATAATAACTGATTATAAACAAACAGTTGGTGTGTGTATAATTAATTATAGTGGAGCATAATATTATATTACGGATACTGAAAATTAATTAAAGACAACAAAGTGCGTCATATATAGCTACATAAATTCAGAATCAATAATTAATAAGACTAGATAATAGACATATTAATAGTTTTTTTCTACAATTGCTAATAGAAAAAATTACAAATATTTGTTAGTTCCAATTGAACGAAAAATAAAATAAACGTGTGAAGGATGTAGCCCCTCTGTTCAGAAGCCAGATCCAAATACATACAATTCTTTTTCAGCATATTCTAATTCCAAGTCACATCAATTACTTTCTACTTTATTGATATCTTTACACTATTATACAGGGTGCACAAAATACAAACAAGGGTGACTAACAAAATGTATCATAAAAAAATTAAATTGGTAAAACAAAGTGCTTAAAATATATTATAGAGAACACTGAAAAGACATGTAATCAAAGAAATTTATTCAACAAAACTTTCTCCTATTCGAATGATGGCCTCCAATCTGACGGAGTCGCTTCAACCGCTGGTCATTTTCATTTGAGGTTTTGCTTAACAGTTTAGTTTTTAATATACAGCTGCATGAGAATATCTGCACACATTCTTCTCCAATACTTACCACACGCAGAATTCCATCGTATTAAATGAGATGCTGACTTTCCTGCTCGGTGAAATTCTTCCTTCACAACTTTGGCTTTCCACTGAAAGGGCCATTAACTTATTAGAAAAAAGAGATGGCACTTATTGTAAGTAATATATTATATTGAACACTATTAACTGTGAAAAACGTAAGGAATTTGCTCATATTAATTCACATATAAAGTAATTTAATCACAATAAAAAATGTAACTGCAGTGTATTACCCTCTAACTGTAGTGTATTACCCTCTAACTGCAGTGTATTACCCTCTAACTGCAGTATATTACCCTCTAACTGCAGTGTATTACCCTCTTACTGCAGTGTATTACCATCTAAATGTAGTGTATTACCCTCTAAATGTAGTGCATTACCTTCTAACTGTAGTGTATTACCCTCTAACTGCAGTGTATTACCCTCTAACTGCAGTGTATTACCCTCTAACTGCAGTGTATTACCCTCTAACTGCAGTGTATTACCCTCTAACTACAGTGTATTACCCTCTAAATGTAGTGTATTACCCTCTAACTGTAGTGCATTACCCTCTAACTGCAGTGTATTACCCTCTAACTGCAGTGTATTACCCTCTAACTGCAGTGTATTACCCTCTAACTGCAGTGTATTACCCTCTAACTGCAGTGTATTACCCTCTAACTGCAGTGTATTACCCTCTAACTGCAGTGTATTACCCTCTAACTGTAGTGCATTACCCTCTAACTGCAGTGTATTACCCTCTAACTGTAGTGCATTACCTTCTAACTGTAGTGTATTACCCTCTAACTGTAGTGTATTACCCTCTAACTGTAGTGCATTACCCTCTAACTGTAGTGTATTACCCTCTAACTGTAGTGTATTACCCTCTAACTGTAGTGCATTACCCTCTAACTGTAGTGCATTGCCTTCTAACTGTAGTGTATTACCCTCTAACTGTAGTGTATTACCCTCTAACTGTAGTGCATTACCCTCTAACTGTAGTGTATTACCCTCTAACTGTAGTGTATTACCCTCTAACTGTAGTGCATTAACCTCTAACTGCAGTGTATTACCCTCTAACTGCAGTGTATTACCCTCTAACTGTAGTGTAATACCCTCTAACTGTAGTGTATTACCCTCTAACTGCAGTGTATTACCCTCTAACTGCAGTGTATTACCCTCTAACTGCAGTGCATTACCCTCTAACTGCAGTGTATTACCCTCTAACTGTAGTGCATTACCCTCTAACTGCATTGTATTACCCTCAAACTGCAGTGTGTTACCCTCTAACTGCAGTGTGTTACCCTCTAACTGCAGTGTATTACCCTCTAACTGCAGTGTATTACCCTCTAACTGCAGTGTATTACCCTCTAACTGCAGTGTATTACCCATTAACTGAAGTGTATTACCCTCTAACTGCAGTGTATTACCCTCTAACTGCAGTGTATTACCCTCTAACTGCAGTGTATTACCCATTAACTGAAGTGTATTACCCTCTAACTGCAGTGTATTACCCTCTAACTGTAGTGTATTACCCTCTAACTGCAGTGTATTACCCTCTAACTGCAGTGTATTACCCTCTAACTGTAGTGTATTACCCTCTAACTGTAGTGCATTACCCTCTAACTGTAGTGTATTACCCTCTAACTGTAGTGTATTACCCTCTAACTGCAGTGTATTACCCTCTAACTGCAGTGTATTACCCTCTAACTGCAGTGTATTACCCATTAACTGAAGTGTATTACCCTCTAACTGCAGTGTATTACCCTCTAACTGCAGTGTATTACCCTCTAACTGCAGTGTATTACCCATTAACTGAAGTGTATTACCCTCTAACTGCAGTGTATTACCCTCTAACTGTAGTGTATTACCCTCTAACTGCAGTGTATTACCCTCTAACTGCAGTGTATTACCCTCTAACTGTAGTGTATTACCCTCTAACTGTAGTGCATTACCCTCTAACTGTAGTGTATTACCCTCTAACTGTAGTGTATTACCCTCTAACTGTAGTGTATTACCCATTAACTGTAGTGTATTACCCTCTAACTGTAGTGTATTACCCTCTAACTGTAGTGTATTACCCTCTAACTGCAGTGTATTACCCTCTAACTGTAGTGTATTACCCTCTAACTGTAGTGCATTACCCTCTAACTGTAGTGTATTACCCTCTAACTGTAGTGTATTACCCATTAACTGTAGTGCATTACCCTCTAACTGTAGTGTATTACCCTCTAACTGTAGTGTATTACCCTCTAACTGTAGTGTATTACCCTCTAACTGTAGTGTATTACCCTCTAACTGTAGTGTATTACCCTCTAACTGTAGTGCATTACCCTCTAACTGTAGTGTATTACCCTCTAACTGTAGTGTATTACCCTCTAACTGTAGTGCATTACCCTCTAACTGTAGTGTATTACCCATTAACTGTAGTGCATTACCCTCTAACTGTAGTGTATTACCCTCTAACTGTAGTGTATTACCCTCTAACTGTAGTGTATTACCCTCTAACTGTAGTGTATTACCCTCTAACTGTAGTGCATTACCCTCTAACTGTAGTGTATTACCCTCTAACTGTAGTGTATTACCCTCTAACTGTAGTGTATTACCCATTAACTGTAGTGCATTACCCTCTAACTGTAGTGTATTACCCTCTAACTGTAGTGCATTACCCTCTAACTGTAGTGTATTACCCTCTAACTGTAGTGTATTACCCTCTAACTGTAGTGCATTACCCTCTAACTGTAGTGTATTACCCTCTAACTGTAGTGCATTACCCTCTAACTGTAGTGTATTACCCTCTAACTGTAGTGTATTACCCTCTAACTGTAGTGTATTACCCTCTAACTGTAGTGTATTACCCATTAACTGTAGTGCATTACCCTCTAACTGTAGTGTATTACCCTCTAACTGTAGTGCATTACCCTCTAACTGTAGTGTATTACCCTCTAACTGTAGTGTATTACCCTCTAACTGTAGTGCATTACCCTCTAACTGTAGTGTATTACCCTCTAACTGTAGTGTATTACCCTCTAACTGTAGTGTATTACCCTCTAACTGTAGTGCATTAATCTCTAACTGTAGTGTATTACCCTCTAACTGTAGTGTATTACCCTCTAACTGTAGTGCATTACCCTCTAACTGTAGTGTATTACCCTCTAACTGTAGTGTATTACCCTCTAACTGTAGTGTATTACCCTCTAACTGTAGTGTATTACCCTCTAACTGTAGTGTATTACCCTCTAACTGTAGTGTATTACCCTCTAACTGTAGTGTATTACCCTCTAACTGTAGTGTATTACCCTCTAACTGTAGTGTATTACCCTCTAACTGTAGTGTATTACCCTCTAACTGTAGTGTATTACCCATTAACTGTAGTGTATTACCCTCTAACTGTAGTGTATTACCCTCTAACTGTAGTGTATTACCCTCTAACTGTAGTGTATTACCCTCTAACTGTAGTGTATTACCCTCTAACTGTAGTGTATTACCCTCTAACTGTAGTGTATTACCCATTAACTGTAGTGTATTACCCTCTAACTGTAGTGTATTACCCTCTAACTGTTGTGTATTACCCTCTAACTGTAGTGTATTACCCTCTAACTGCAGTGTATTACCCATTAACTGTAGTGCATTACCCTCTAACTGCAGTGTATTACCCATTAACTGTAGTGTATTACCCTCTAACTGTAGTGTATTACCCTCTAACTGTAGTGTATTACCCTCTAACTGTAGTGTATTACCCATTAACTGTAGTGTATTACCCTCTAACTGTAGTGTATTACCCTCTAACTGTAGTGTATTACCCTCTAACTGCAGTGTATTACCCATTAACTGTAGTGTATTACCCTCTAACTGTAGTGTATTACCCATTAACTGTAGTGTATTACCCTCTAACTGTAGTGTATTACCCTCTAACTGTTGTGTATTACCCTCTAACTGTAGTGTATTACCCTCTAACTGCAGTGTATTACCCATTAACTGTAGTGCATTACCCTCTAACTGCAGTGTATTACCCATTAACTGTAGTGTATTACCCTCTAACTGTAGTGTATTACCCTCTAACTGTAGTGCATTACCCTCTAACTGTAGTGTATTACCCATTAACTGTAGTGTATTACCCTCTAACTGTAGTGTATTACCCTCTAACTGTAGTGTATTACCCTCTAACTGCAGTGTATTACCCATTAACTGTAGTGCATTATTCTCTAACTGTAGTGTATTACCCTCTAACTGTAGTGTATTACCCTCTAACTGCAGTGTATTACCCATTAACTGTAGTGCATTACCCTCTAACTGTAGTGTATTACCCTCTAACTGTAGTGTATTACCCTCTAACTGTAGTGTATTACCCTCTAACTGTAGTGTATTACCCTCTAACTGCAGTGTATTACCCATTAACTGTAGTGCATTACCCTCTAACTGTAGTGTATTACCCTCTAACTGTAGTGTATTACCTATTAACTGTAGTGTATTACCCTCTAACTGTAGTGTATTACCCTCTAACTGTAGTGTATTACCCTCTAACTGCAGTGTATTACCCATTAACTGTAGTGCATTACCCTCTAACTGTAGTGTATTACCCATTAACTGTAGTGTATTACCCTCTAACTGTAGTGTATTACCCTCTAACTGTAGTGTATTACCCTCTAACTGTAGTGTATTACCCTCTAACTGTAGTGTATTACCCTCTAACTGTAGTGTATTACCCTCTAACTGTAGTGTATTACCCTCTAACTGTAGTGTATTACCCTCTAACTGTAGTGTATTACCCATTAACTGTAGTGTATTACCCTCTAACTGTAGTGTATTACCCTCTAACTGTAGTGTATTACCCTCTAACTGTAGTGTATTACCCTCTAACTGTAGTGTATTACCCTCTAACTGTAGTGTATTACCCATTAACTGTAGTGTATTACCCTCTAACTGTAGTGTATTACACTCTAACTGTAGTGTATTACCCTCTAACTGTAGTGTATTACCCTCTAACTGTAGTGTATTACCCTCTAACTGTAGTGTATTACCCTCTAACTGTAGTGTATTACCCTCTAACTGTAGTGTATTACCCATTAACTGTAGTGTATTACCCTCTAACTGTAGTGTATTACCCTCTAACTGCAGTGTAATACCCTCCAACTGTAGTGTATTACCCTCTAACTGTAGTATATTACCCTCTAACTGCAGTGTATTACCCTCTAACTGTAGTGCATTACCCTCTAACTGCAGTGTATTACCCATTAACTGTAGTGCATTACCCTCTAACTGTAGTGTATTACCCATTAACTGTAGTGTATTACCCTCTAACTGTAGTGTATTACCCTCTAACTGTAGTGTATTACCCTCTAACTGTAGTGTATTACCCTCTAACTGTAGTGTATTACCCTCTAACTGTAGTGTATTACCCTCTAACTGTAGTGTATTACCCTCTAACTGTAGTGTATTACCCTCTAACTGTAGTGTATTACCCTCTAACTGTAGTGTATTACCCATTAACTGTAGTGTATTACCCTCTAACTGTAGTGTATTACCCTCTAACTGTAGTGTATTACCCTCTAACTGTAGTGTATTACCCTCTAACTGTAGTGTATTACCCATTAACTGTAGTGTATTACCCTCTAACTGTAGTGTATTACCCTCTAACTGTAGTGTATTACCCTCTAACTGTAGTGTATTACCCTCTAACTGTAGTGTATTACCCTCTAACTGTAGTGTATTACCCTCTAACTGTAGTGTATTACCCTCTAACTGTAGTGCATTACCCTCTAACTGTAGTGTATTACCCTCTAACTGTAGTGTATTACCCTCTAACTGTAGTGCATTACCCTCTAACTGTAGTGTATTACCCTCTAACTGTAGTGTATTACCCTCTAACTGCAGTGTATTACCCTCTAACTGATCAGTACCAATCAATTGGTTCGGTGTTGAGTTCATCAATAATGTTCCCTCTGCTCCATATGAATGATACAAAAATTGCTACACTGAACCAAAGGGAAGTCTTCTGATATTTCATTTGAACTTTCTCCCCTTTTAAAAAACTCGCTATTTATTCTTAGTAAGAAATATACGATATTACTTTCTGCTTCCTTCTATCATATTCCTCTTCTATTTTCAGTGTCTAGAAGGAAACAGATGTACTATCAGAGAAAAGAGTCACTGTGATGATGTACTATCAGAGAAAAGAGTCACTGTGATGATGTACTATCAGAGAAAAGAGTCACTGTGATGATGTACTATCAGAGAAAAGAGTCACTGTGATAATGTACTATCAGAGAAAAGAGTCACTGCGATGATGTACTATCAGAGAAAAGAGTCACTGTGATGATGTAGTATCAGAGAAAAGAGTCACTGTTATGATGTACTATCAGAGAAAAGAGTCACTGTGATGATATACTATCAGAGAAAAGAGTCACTGTGATGATGTACTATCAGAGAAAAGAGTCACAGTGATGATGTACTATCAGAGAAAAGAGTCACTGTGATGATGTACTATCAGAGAAAAGAGTCACTGTGATGATGTACTATCAGAGAAAAGAGTCACTGTGATAATGTACTATCAGAGAAAAGAGTCACTGTGATGATGTAGTATCAGAGAAAAGAGTCACTGTTATGATGTACTATCAGAGAAAAGAGTCACTGTGATGATATACTATCAGAGAAAAGAGTCACTGTGATAATGTACTATCAGAGAAAAGAGTCACTGCGATGATGTACTATCAGAGAAAAGAGTCACTGTGATGATGTAGTATCAGAGAAAAGAGTCACTGTTATGATGTACTATCAGAGAAAAGAGTCACTGTGATGATGTACTATCAGAGAAAAGAGTCACTGTGATGATGTACTATCAGAGAAAAGAGTCACAGTGATGATGTACTATCAGAGAAAAGAGTCACTGTGATGATGTACTATCAGAGGAAAGAGTCACTGTGATGATGTACTATCAGAGAAAAGAGTCACTGTGATGATGTAGTATCAGAGAAAAGAGTCACTGTGATGATGTACTATCAGAGAAAAGAGTCACTGTGATGATGTACTATCAGAGAAAAGAGTCACTGTGGTGATGTAGAATCAGAGAAAAGAGTCACTGTGATGATGTACTATCAGAGAAAAGAGTCACTGTGATGATGTACTATCAGAGAAAAGAGTCACTGTGATGATGTACTATCAGAGAAAAGAGTCACTCTGATGATGTACTATAAGAGAAAATATCAATATCTTGCAAAGCAATATAAGAAATTGTTACTAGATGTAATTGGGGGTAAATAAAATCAAAAATCCAACTTTAAATAGGCTGAATTTATATATCTTCAATAACACCACATATGATAACAGAGGTGGTAAAGTCCTATAAAATGGTAACAGTAGACTTGTAGAGTATACAGTTTGTGGAACGGAGCTGGTCAAAAGAATGAGCGAACAGAATGCCTACATACAAATTACCTAACGGACAAAATGCCTAACGGACAAAATGCCTAACGGACAAAATGCCTAACGGACAAAAGGCTTGACGGACAAAATGCGAAAAAACTTATTTCCAATATGGAAATAGTGGACATAGATTTATAATTTCTAATAAGTGAGACCACGTGGAAACATAGAGTTTTGTCTCAGTGAGAGTTTATTAAATCACTATAACATTGAATATGAACATTTGTAACTTAGCGTGCTTAGTCTAAACACTGAGTTATTGCAGTGCGTCTGGGATTGATCACTAAAATGTTTCTTCTTTTCAACGAAGCGCTTGAATATAATAATCTTTATCAATTTTGACTTTTTTATTAGATATCTATAATCATCTTCTATTTGAAGATCATCATTTTATTTTATTTTAATCATCTCATTTTATTTCAAATTTAAAATAGTTTTATTTTATGAAATATTTATAATCATCTCCTTCTATTTTATTTTTTTAGATATTGTTTATTTTATTAAATAGCTATATTCATCTTCAATCTATAGTGATGTTTATAGTTGCTTCTGAATTTCATAAGCAAGTTAGGTAATTTCACTGTTGATATAAGTTAGTGCTGATATACAATCAACTACCATGGTTTTGAAGGACCCTTCCGAAATTAAGAGTGACCGCTGAATTATGATAAACAATGAAGTTTTAAGTTTATTATAAATTGGAATTAAATTTTCATCGAATCATTTAGCACTGTTGATAGATGATCATTTCCTCATCATCTTTGACTTTCGTTTGTTGTGTTCCTCCATATTCTGAATTCAATTTAAATCACTTACGCAACTCCCACTTTGCTTTAAGTCGTAAGCATCATAAGATTCTGGTCACGCACTCAAATGCGTGGTGATCAATTTTAACTTTTCGGTTGATGATCGGAAGAGTTTTGGTGTCTGCTCGGAATATCATTCGAATCTTCCAGAATCTGGACGAAAATTATTCGAAACATTAAGTTACGCTAGCAACCGAAAAACATTCTGAATCTCCAATGACTTATTTTCGTAAAAGAAAATGTAGCCACAATTTGTTGGTTTGATTACAAATTTACTTTGTACTTGCGATTGAAGTTGAATAGATAAATTAATATAGTTTTTTTAATCTAGTTAATGGCCGAATAATTATATCCGATTATATTTTTCCGTCATATTACATTGTATGAATTGAGAAGCAATATACATCAAATCCCCCCATCCCTCCCATCCTAGCCCCCCCCCCCTCATTTCCCCCGATGGTGTTTTACAACATGAAGAGGGACAAGAAAACCGATAATCATATTAACTTCGCTCAGTATCGCCATATTACCGATAAAATTTATCGGAGAACCAAGCACTTTACTAAGTGGATCCAAAAAATTAAAGAAGGGCTTAGTGATGCAAAAATAAATGCACTAACTTCGTCACGGTACATCATCGTACTTCGTCACGGTACATCATCGTACTTCGTCACGGTACATCATCGTCTTGACACCAGCCAATATGTTAGTTATAATGACACTTTTTGGTTAATTCTATACCGGGGAATTTCACTCTTTACCAAGTAAATAAGGCTTAATAATAATTTACGATAAAATACAGTCGTCATTTTAGTTTTATTTCCAATGACTGCCGAGTAATAATTGCGAAAACTTTTCTTCTGTTTATACTTTCGAAATTAAAATTTATCTGAAACATTTCGATCACCCTCCCATTCTATAGCCAAAAATATGAATTAATTACCTGTTTATACGTACATTAATATAAAAGTAACTAACTGAATGTTCCTTACATCAGCCAACATTTATGAATGTTCTTATTCCGTTAGATGACTTCGTCTCAGAGGAACTTTTGCTCGATCTCCATTTATATTGCCTTGATAAACTACTTTGCGGAACATTTTGCCTCTCAATTTCACTTCTCTGAAATTTGAGACGAGCGAAAATGACAAAATTTGTGACTTTATCAACCCGTTCACTTTTCTTTAATAAATCATATTTTCAACTAAAATTTTAAATGTGAGTAACTTAGGTATTCTCACAGCTCTCACACAGTCGATCACACTCACAGTACTCGGAAAGTGGATGTTAACACACAGGTCATGACAGGTCTATCAGAAATTTCTAAAAGGTCAGATTGGTTGAAGTCCTATTATAAAGCCGTACTGTAAGTGTCCGTTTATCATAATGATACAGTATACAGTTTTGTTTTTCAACTAAAAATCAATCAGTTGAAATAATTCAATCTTTTATGTAAATGTAAGGAATTCAATATTTTAAGGAATTTAAATAAAAATAATCAATATTTTCGAGTTTTTCACTTAGAGTCAAAATGAGAAATGTCACCAATTCAACATTCTAAAATCTAATAATTCATTGTTAATAAGGGAGGTAATATTGAATAATAAATATGTTACTATATGAAATAAATAAAAACTTATTAGAAACTTTTCACAAGAAGTCCTTGTGATTATACTAAGTTTATCAACAAAATATTGTACTCAGACTGTATAAAAATAATTTACAATCATTACAATTTATTAAGTTTCTTTTTGTAAATTAGCGAGTATCGATGTACAAAGACTATATCGCCAAATATGAGGGCATGGAGGGTAAATACTCAATTGTCGTACGCTATTATGTTACCGAATGAAAAACTTCACTAAAAATTGTTAAAAATTTGTGAGTTAAAGAGATTCAGTTCTATGCTACAATGCAATTCAATTTTACAATTAAATTAGAACCGCCATATTTTTAATGGAAACAAATTAATAGAAATTGAATGGGCACGGGTACACTTCGGGCCCAGTCACACAAGCGTTTTTGCACAGCGTTTTTTCACAGCGTTTATGACTCTGATGAAATTATTGTTAAACCTATTTCATATGTAGCCATGTTACGCGACGCTTTTGAAGCGTTGAAAACGCTCTTAAACGCTCGTATGACCGAGCCCTAGAGCTTCATTCGAGAGTACCTAAGCTGTATACTATATAAATATAGAATATGATACATTAAATTGAGTAATGGCAATACTCAAAACAAATAAAAAAATAAACAGTATATATGTTAAATAAATAATACTACCATTCACTTCTTTGATAGCATAAGGTACGGGTTATTTTACATAAAAAGGACACATTAGTTTGAAGATTACGTTCCCTAATGACATCGAACAATATTCGCAGGACGTTGCCATATCAAACGGTGTTTAAAATCATATTCTTTTTTACCGGAAACTACGAGAAGAGTATGCGATAAGGCTGCACAATTATAACAAGGCAATAGCTAACTATGATACCTACCACATTTTTCTACAATTGCCAATATTGAATTTGATTGAAAAGATTCAAACTCAACGGGAAATCCATAATCTTAAGGGCCGTACACACGTAGGGTTTTTTCAGTCTTTCCACCAGACTTTTTCTCCGCTTTTCCACCAGACTTTTGATTCAAAAGTCAATAGCATCCACACGTGGATTGACTTTTGAATCTCGTGGATTTACATGTGCAATTAACTACTCATATCGGCGTCATAAGCTCTCCACATTTTTTAAACTACGTACCTACTAACTTAGGTTATAGGTAGTTAGTAACTTTTAACTACCTTGGATAGTTAAAATTACTAATTACTTGGGTTAGATTTTTACTAATTATATAGGTTAGTTACTTTTACCTAGAATTATTAATTACTAAAGAACTACCTACCTAGATTACTAAGATTAGTTAGTTACTAATTAACTTGGTTTGGAAATTTTTATGAAGTTTATTACAATAATTAGTTATAAACTAACCGAGATTATTTTAATTTAATTTGATTTAATGATTAACCTTACCCACTCAACAAATGTAATTTAGCTAATATATAAAGTTTAGGTAAAAGTGTTAATACGTAGGTACCATAAATATGTATTGCCGATTGCGTTATAATAAAAAAATAAAGGCATTGGCTTATTGGTAATATGTTGAAATGAATAAAATAAAGATAGTGATGTGTTATTTTACTAAAATATATTATAGGTACTAAAAAAAGTTTTAAGAAACATTACTACCTACTATCAATTTTACTGGCAGTCTTTTATAAAAAGATGAAATTTCTTTACCTCAAAGGTAAAGAAATGAATGGAGCAGAGATTGGCTAAAAATGAACACCAATCCTGTTATTTTACAATATAATTTATGAGTTGACAGTAGCTATACGGAGATTTCCAAAATTGCACCTCTTGATTGGGGGAAAATAATAGAACATGTAGGTTGTTGAAAAGTCTCGGACTTTCGGTGCAAAATTTAAGTCGCGTGGAAAAAGTGGGAGGGGCTTAGCAAAAAGTCCGGTGGAAAGACTGAAAAAACCCTACGTGTGTACGGCCCTTTAGAGGTTATTTAAACTCTGCGTTGAAGATTTTTTTTTCAGATATCAAGCTTTCGAATAGAAAGATTTCTATTCATCATCAGGAGAAAGGTGGAAACCTGGACCTGACAATGAATTTTATGACCAATGGTTGTATGTTGGATACTGTCTTTCTATTTAAGCTATATATCCTAAAGTTTATTAATATTAATTATCAATCTATTTGATATTGAAATATAAGACAAAGAATTATAAAATTTGTTACTAACTTAGCTATTGCTTACTACATTAATTCTCTAGAATATTTTTACTTTCCTTAATTTCTGTTACAAAATTGAGTGTGTTTTATTGTTTTTAGGTGTCTCCTTGTTTCTAGGTATGTTCTCTATTCCTATGCGTTATTTGTTGCTAAACGTGTGTCCTCTTGATCCATATGTGTGTCCTCTTGATCCATATGTGTGTCCTGATGATCCTAAGTGTGTCTTGTTGATCAAAAATGTGTCCTGTTGATCCTATGTGTTGTGTGTCCTTATGATACTAAGTGTGTCATTATGATCCTAAGTGTATCATTATGTTCCTAAATGTGTCATGATGATCCTTAGTGTGTCCTGGTGATCCTAAGTGTGTCCTGGTGATCCTAAGTGTGTCCTGGTGATCCTAAGTGTGTCCTGATGATCGTAAGTGTGTCCTGATGATTCTATTTCTAACTGACTGTAGAGGTGCGATTGAAAAGGACAACCTCTATAGTTATGTACCTATTTCTATCTGACTGTAGAGGCGCGATTGGAAACGGACACCTCTAACGGACAACTCTATAATCTGATTATAACAAAATATTTGATCCATAGTATCAACAGGACACACTTAGGATCAATAGAACACACTTAGGATTATCAGGACACACTTAGGATCATCATGACACACTTAGGTTCATCAGGACACCATTGTATCAACAGGAGACACTTAGGATCAATAGGACACACTTAGGATCAATAGGACACACTTAGGATCAAATAGGACACACTTAGGATCATCTGACACACTTAGGTTCATCAGGACACCCATAGTATCAACAAGACACACTTAGGATCAATAGGACACACTTAAGATCAATAGGACACACTTAGAATATACAAGAAACACTTAGGATCAACAGGACACACTTAGGATCAACAGGACACACAACACATAGGATCAACAGGACACATTTTTGATCAACAAGACACACTTAGGATCATCAGGACACACATATGGATCAAGAGGACACACATATGGATCAAGAGGACACACGTTTAGCAACAAATAACGCATAGGAATAGAGAACATACCTAGAAACAAGGAGACACCTAAAAACAATAAAACACACTCAATTTTGTAACAGAAATTAAGGAAAGTAAAAATATTCTAGAGAATTAATGTAGTAAGCAATAGCTAAGTTAGTAACAAATTTTATAATTCTTTGTCTTATATTTCAATATCAAATAGATTGATAATTAATATTAATAAACTTTAGGATAAATAGCTTAAATAGAAAGACAGTATCCAACATACAACCATTGGTCATAAAATTCATTGTCAGGTCCAGGTTTCCACCCTTCTCCTGATGATGAATAGAAATCTTTCTATTTGAAAGCTTGATATCTGAAAAAAAAACCTTCAACGCAGAGTTTAAATAACCTCTAAAATTACAATATTGAATTGTAATATAACAGCAGAAGGGGAAGTATAGCTTCGACGATCTCAGTCGAACTTGGAGTGCACCATTACCCTTTTATGTTACAAATTATAAATAAAATAGTAATTAAAAATGGAACAATGTAATCCTACGTAATATTTGATAATTTTTACAATTTTAACCGATTTTCGGTTATCACATTAAACTGAATAAAAAGAATAAACGGAATGAAGTGAACAATATTGTCTGATACATTCCCTGTATGAAATGAATAGAATGAATAGAATTGTCGGCATGAAAAGTAGAAATATAAACGTTACTGAAATATTCTTGGTACTCAAAATTAATAATTTCCAAGAAAACTTTTCATTCAAAAACATCATTTAAAAAAAATAATCATAAATAAAAATATAACATGCTCATTTCATTGGTATAAAGTTGAGTATTAGAATAAACAGAGGAACATCCACCAGAGAAACTTCAATGCCTACTATTTTATGCTGCAAACTTTAGTAATTAATTTTTGCATGAGATTTAAAGTGGTGAAATATATACCTATTTTATCTGGAAAATATAAGGAAAGAAGAAGAAGTTAAATCTTTTGGCCTGGGACTTTCAGAGGGTGGATCTGATATCAAATATTGCAAAGAAAAATAAGGAGAGTTAGGGGGTCACGAGTTGAATGTTAAATTCTGGTTACTATGAACTAGTTCTTGGATGTAATGAATTGATTGTCCTTATAATATATGAATTATTAATTATTTGAATCAATGAATTTATTGTTCTTATAATGAATTAATAATTGCTTTTCAAATGATTAGAATAATTATTATTATCATAGTTAATTAATTTGATTAATATTATTTATTCAAATTATAAGATTATGATATGTAATGTACATTATATTTTTACGAAATCAAGTTTATAAATATTTTAGATACTCTTTATCGTATCTACAAACAACTGCGACACAATATTGACATTTCAAATTATCAAATAAACTCAAAAGTCCTCAAGAGAACACTTTCAGTGCAGCATTTTATGCCAAGTCAGCTTTTTATATCAACACTGAGAAGGAAAATGAAGCGGTAAAGATTAACAAATAAATAGATAGCCTTAAAGAAATTATTTAATTGATGAATATATAATTTTAGCTATATTTAACTTCATATTTCAGGATAAATGAGCACAATTAAATTATTTCGAATTATTCGTTGATAAATATAGTCTTATTGGTGATCGGTATATTCCACCCCGTAAGTTCCACCCCGGTATATTCCACCACAAGGTATATTAACTACAAGGTAGAGTATTGCGCAGGTTCATATCAAGATGATTACAGTTTTGTTGTGAAAGACGCTGGCTGGTGTGCGGTTGTGTGCCCCATGATAATTATTTTTACATAGAAACAAGGTATGTTTTTCATTTTTTTTAGAATAAAATGTTTCAACTTATTATTTTTTTTTGAACTAAACTGGCTGTATTCAGCATTGTGAAATTTTTTCATATATTTTTTAGTAAGGTTTAATAGGGAAAAACGTATTGTTTTTCTTCAAAGTACGTTTATGTAAGAGCTGTCAATCCTGTCTCTTCTTATCCTGTCTATTTCTTCCTAATTCCTACATTTTTAGAAAACCTAAATAATTTAATCAGAACAATAACATTTTTCTCATTGCATCCGCACACAGCACAAACAACCACGGCAAAAATTCTTATATACAAATAACTAATTAAGTAGCTGTATCTATTATTGCAGGGGCACACGGCCGTGTGTTCGTATGTGCGTATTTGTTTATGCGCAGAGGAGTCTAAAATTCGTATCAAGGCGTAGCAAACCTTGTAAGTTAATATACCTTGATTCCACCCCGTAAGTTCCACCCCGGTATATTGCACACCGGTAAGTTACATCCACTTTACGGATTTGGTTTGGTTAGTGATTACTATTAATCATTTATTAATATTTTGCACAATACTAAGTAACTTTCATTTTCATTATAGCAAATTTAATCTTTTGTTGGCCTATCACAAGCTGTTTATTTTTCACTAGACATGTGATAGAACAAAAGAAAGAAAGGTTGTGTGAACGCTCTTTATCAGTTTAACCTATCCTGAAACTGTCTTTGGTGAATGGAAGACCCAGGCAACAAGGATTTATTCCTGGGATATTAAGGGAATATCTCAGGAATATATCCTTCTTCCCTTGATATCCCAAGAAGAATGCTTGCTACCTGGGAGAAGGGGATGGGTGTCTCTTGGGCCCCAAACTATAGTAATTTGGATTATGTTATTTTTTCTTTTTCCATGTCTATCATTCTTTAACCACTAGTCGCAGTTTTTGGGGTATAACTAGGTATGTGCTCTTCAACTATGAGGTCTAAGGTTTTTTGTTAGGTAGGCTCGTATGCTTAATTTGTCACTGACAGGTGACTTGGATCATGGAGCCAATTACCTTTCTGACAGCTCATTCCAGTCACTTGCATTTAATTTCCTTTTGTCTTCAGCTATATTTTGAAACAGACGTTAAACCTCTAATTATAATAATGATATACAGCATGATATGTTCTTCAACTACGAGGTCTTAGATTTTCGTTACGTTACAGCTCGTAGTCTTCATTTACTATAACCTCTTCATTTTCCTCTTTCATCCTTGAGTCCAGGGATTAGTGTTAGTTTCTTTTGTAATCACATTACTAGCTAAGTGACTGCATTCACTGAGTAGCTATTCTGCATACATGAGATTTGTCAACGGTGATTTTGATCGTGGAGCCAATTTCTTTTCTGGCTGCTTCTTCTAGTCCTTTATATTAAACTAGATAACGTGCACTCAGTAGAGTGCATATCTTCGCCACCGCTTTGTCCCGTTCTCTCATAAAATCTAATAAACTGGTAACTGGAGTTATTGAGTTATAAATGACCTTGACCTTTGACCGGATCGCTCCCAAAATTCTACCAGATGCTTCCTGGACATTGACCAATCGTCCCATTAAATTTTAGACAACTTGATGAATATTTTTTGAGTTTTTGAGTTATAAATGATCTTGGCATTGACCTTTGACATTTGATCCGATTGCTCACAAAATCTAACAAAATGATTCTTGTATATTGACCAATCGTCCCACCAAGTTTTATTCAATATGGTGCAATACTTTTTTGAGTTATGAATGACCATGACCTTGACCTTTGACCGGGTGACTCCCAAAATTCTAGCAGTAGGTCATTGGACATTGACCAATCGTTTCTTCAAATTTCAGCAATTTGGTTGAACACTTCTTCAGTTATGAGAGAAACAAGATGATAAATAAATAAATAAGTGCCGGGTAAAATATGACCTTACGCTAATTTGCAAATGTAATGATACGGCATTTGGCACTGAAGTAAATGTTTAACCTCCTATAAAGTAAATTAATTGTTCACTAGGGTAGAATGTACCAGGGTGGAATTTACCTGTTATAACCAGTCTTATTGTACTTTTTTTCAATCAAAATTAAAGGATTTTGCTTTCTTTGAAATCTAAATTTTTTATAGAAACGATTAATAATAAAAATATTTGCAGTTTTCGAGCTGCATAAATAATCCATATGCAAATAAAAAATATAAACTTGTAAATAAACTATGAATCTACCTATTTAAACATATTATCTTCATTAACCTTTACAAGTTTCCCCAAAAATGCTAAACCAAGAATATTAATATTAAATATCCATTAACCAAATATTGTTTCATATTCTCTGAAATTACCGAGACACTGTTACCTGGCAAATGGAATGCCAAACCATTTCAATTACGGTCCATTGAATATCCTTTTGGAAAAATATCTCCAATAACTTCGATTCTGTTTTGAGTTTAGGTTTATCGTTAAATTTATTTGCTGTTGTGAAAGAAGCAAATAAAACACATATTTTGAGGAAATTCTGAAATTAATTGTTTGATCCAAACAACATTTACATTCGCTTAAATTTGAAAGAAAGTTTTGGTGGGGCCATAAAAGATTTAATGAAACTCATAATCTTCGGTAATTCAGCCTCATTTTCTTCCTGGGTACATCCCTAGAGCGTTCAGATGGATAATGGTGCTATCTCCTGCAAAAATATAAAAATTGAATCAATGAATGGATTCATTCTACTGTCGAATAATTGGAAGGGAAATTAGATTCAGGAATGAAATTATTTTGGACAGAACTAATATAAAATGTCGGCCGCAATGTTTGTTTTGATGCCAGTGTCTGTGATGGACTGAATGGCTACGCAAACAGTGGAGAAAAGCTGTGGTGGAGGGGCCCTTTGATATTCACATGGTGCAGGGGCCCGTTGATATTCGGTGCTAGGAAAATTCGTCCATGGAAAATTCGTCCACGGAAAATTCGTCTACGGAAAATTCGTCCGTGGAAAATTCGTGCACGGAAAATTCGTATACGGAAAATTCGTCTACGGAAAATTCGTCCACATAAAATTCGTCCGTGGAAAATTCTTGCACGGAAAATTCTCGCATAAATTTCCATTAGCGCAAGCTACATCTTCAGGTGTTAAGAACGCTAAGACACCAAACATTTTCTTTTAAATTAGATTAATAAAATTACTATAAATCTTAAATTAAAACATTAAATTACTTTATACCAAAACATTAATCATAACATTTTGTTCCATTTAAATTAATTATTTTGCGTTTAATGGACGAATTTTCCGTGGACGAATTTTCCATGGATGAATTTTCCGAGGACAAATTTTCCGTGGACGAATATTCCGTGGACGTATATTACGTGGACGAATTTTCTGTGGGCGAATTTTCCGGTCATATTGATATGCACATGGTGGATGAACAATGTTGTTCAATATAGTAGCATTCAACAATGACGCTGACATTTTACATATACATAATCCACGAGCTAAAAAAAATTTTTTTTGACTAAATACTATATTGAACTAGAAAAACATTCATGCATGCAAAACTTGTTTTAATGGGAAAATACTTTTTAGTACTCAATAAATACACAAAGCCCAATTAACTAATTAACTATAATCCAGTATGTAAATGAACAAATAATAGAACTAATGTTTATTATCCTGATTTAGCGCGACATGCCCAAACATATAATTAATTGGATCAATAATACCTAATCACTGTAATGGCAGTAGCTGTGAACTTATTCTACCTCTGATAAATGAACCAATTTAAATCAGAGTAATTTATTATTCTCCAGACAGGTGACTGTATAGTATATACAGCCACAAAATTAAGATATAACTTTTAAATAAAAAAAACGTGCAAATTACTGATGCGAATTTCATACTCCTTTTTCTGTTCAGATTATTTTAATTGAGGATTGTAATTGAATTAAACATTTAATTTATTCAAACCATAATATGATATACGTTATTTCCCGTCTGTAATCTATACTTTATGTTATTATCAAATATTGATTTATTCGAATGGTATAAATTGATAAATTTAAATGATCCTTTTTCAGAAAATCAAGAAATTCAATATAGTATGGAATGTCCCAATGAAAATCGACGATACATATATTACAAACAATTCACTGTTAATTTTTTATAAAAACACATATATAAATTGTTCTTCCTCGAATTAATTAATCTCTGAACCCTACTTTTCTTTGATAACGAAATGAAGAATTAGAAACTAGGGTAAGTTACGAGTTTTCGGTCAGTACTACATCTTCGGTCATATAAGAAATATAAAAATTATTATAATTAGATAGGACTGTGTAATAATAATAATAATTTTTATATTGTTTTTTATTATATGACCGAAGTTGTAGTACTGACCGATAATTCGTAACTCACCCTACAAGAGCTTATTAAAAGCATGGGTAATTATCTCTGGTATCTATATGGATATAATGAGATTTTGGTGGGAAAATCTTACATAATCTCCTCATTACGGTGCAACCTTTTAAGAATATTTTTAAGAGTTGTTGTGAATTTTAACTTAATTGTCTGAAGGTTGATTTGAAAGGAATTTAACAATACAAAACAGTGTTATAGGGTAAATGTTGAATTACCGTATGTGGTTAAATCACCGGTTGATAAATTTAATTGGTAATCATTAAATTTCACGTCGAAATAAGACTAAGGAAATAAATTTAAATTATTAGTTATTTAGCAATAAAATGAGTAAATTGATAGCATTGTAGACAATATCTGTACACAATGATAATCTACATAGATATTTAGCAATAAAGTCATTATTTATATATGATAATCGTGTAAGCGAATATGTTCATGTTACTGTATTTGGTCATCAATTTTGCATACATTTCAGCTTTCAAATAATTGTAACAGATTTTCATATCAAAAACTGTTTTAATATGTTGTGAAAAAAAATTCGTCAATACTACCTTTGTTTATTTGGGCAAAAATAAACAATAAATATTATATAATGGTATAATATTTTCTATTAGAAACATTCTGAAGAGGTTTAATACTTCTATTTCAATAAATGCATATAATTACATGTATTTAGTAGATATTTTCTATTTATTTTCTACCAGTGTGTATAAAATTTCTTATATAATATTTGCAAGGCAGTTTCTCAAAAACTAATCATATATAATGTCCTAATTTTGGTATTAATTCATTTTTTCTCTTCATTCTATAAAATCATTATCAATAATCGTCAACTCCTATCCAAAGAGAAATAAATGTAAAAAATGAAACGTTTCAAATGACAGGTTAGAATTTTCCGTTGAAAGAAAAATGTTGCCAAAGTGTGCTAATCTCATCTCCGATGTTAATCCCCTCCTCCCAATAATGATCCAATATTAGACCATCGCCAATCAACTCATCCGTCGGTCGCATCATCACGAGTCTTCGAATTTTTCCGGCCACTCAATAATTCGAGTTGGAAATTTTGGTTTGTGATTTGCTCTGGCAAAGAATATTGGTTTCTCATTAGAGCCATCGTATGTATTCTTTTGGAAAGTGTTAATTGCTTTTCAGGCAGGATTCGATTGGTTTTATTTCATGAACAAATGGATAGAATGTTAGAGAGTTTCATTAATGTCATAGACTTGGATTCGACGATGCATTTTCGAATGCAGGTTTCGAACTTTAGACTTAACGTATATTAGTACAAATTACATGAAACGCAAGCCATTTAATCTAACTAACTTTGTTTTGAAAATGAAAGAGTTAAAATTAGATATGAGATAGAGTGTTTTATATACAAAATTTATTGTCGTAACTTGAATAAATTTAAAATAGCATTTTAATCATTTTGCCGTTCAATCTAGTCATTTTATAATTTAAGATAAAACTGAAAACTATAATAGAACTTCCACAGAAATATGATTAAAACATTTGTTTATGAAATCGTTCTTTAAATAATAATTCATTGATGATTTATAGTCATAGCTTATATTTGTATTATATTGTTTTTGCAGTAAAATAGTGCAGCATAATAGGGGCCTAGATATGTTATTGCTCACTAAGCTGCAGATTTGTTCAAAGCTCCAAATTAATTAATTCTATCGCATAAACATACTGACTTATCCAGGTGAAATTTTACATTTATTATTAATTATATCAATGAGTAACAAGATAGGTATACAGTTCAATGTTCATTTTATGACAAAATAAACAAACACATTTTTTATTGGAAAATCACATTTATATAACTCATAAATTTCAATGTCAAAATTACAAAGTTTTTGGTTGTATACATTTTCTCCTTCAGAAATTTCACTCTGAAATTAATCTGAGACAAACATGTGTTCTTGTTCATCTTTGTAATAAAAACGTGACACTTAAGTGCATCTACTTTAATTTGGTATACATACTTTGTGTTTAAAGCTAAGCTGGATATTATTGTTTTAGTACGATGCACTTTAGTGTCTCATCACAGTGCGATGCACTTTAGTGTCTCAGCATTCCAGTGCGACGCACTTTAGAGTCTCAGCATTCCAGTGCAATGCACTTTAGTGTCTCAGAATTCCAGTGCAATGCATTTTAGTGTCTCAGCATTCCAGTGTGATAAACTTTAGTGTCTCAGCATTTCAGTGCGATGCACTTTAGTGTCTCATCATTCCAGTGTGATGCACTTTAGTGTCTCAGCATTCCAGTGCAATGCACTTAGCATATGTTTTCTGAGTTTACTTCCTATTGTTTTAACGAATGATAATTTGAGACACTAAAGTACATTGCACTGAAACTTTTTCAAGCTCGTACAACAAATAAGTATTTATATCAAAATTATAGGTGATGCACTTATGTGTCTTGCTTTTGGGACAGTTAAACACATGAACATATCTGATTTTTCTGAGTGTTTACGATTCTATACAACTTCTTTATATCTGTACTGGATATGCATTATTTATCACTCAAGTATTCAAACTGTCAAATTTACAAGGCAATCGTTATAAGAGTCAAAATTCAGATACAAATAAGACAGAGTATAATGTTTCACCATATGTGTCAGGTACAATTGATAGAGTTCAAAGAATTTTAGATAAAAAAGGGATAACTTATTCTCAGGTTGCATGTTGCAAACTAACTCTATTTTGTGTGTTTTTCTACAATTGCACGAAGCTTTTCCTCAGAGAGTTGAATGCTATCAAAACTTCGAGATTTGATCTTGCTAAGTTTTATGGTGTAAGTTTTTGCCATGAATCATCTAATCGAGAAAGAACTCAGTGGTTAAACTACAAACCACTGCCGGGATAAAGGAGTTTAAAAAGAAAATTACTCCAGAAAAAAGGATTAAAGGAATTAATTAACATTGAGCTGTAGTTTCTCTCTTTTTATTCTATATTATCACATAATTACAGAGAGAAGGATATATATTCATGAATAACGATAAGATTTTGATTTCTGTTGAATATTAATTTTGTTTTATTCAATATAATTTTAAATTAATTTCTCTTCGGAAACAAAAACATTGAAAATTCAAAGAAATCATTAAGGCCGTGGACCGACAATTGGGACAATTGACCCCCACAGCAATTGAGCCCCGGACAATTGGGGTCAAAGAAAATTAGAATCAGAAAATATTTTGGGCAGCAGATATATTAAAGAAGTCTTACTTTGTTATTACAGGGGTTGTGACAATATTATCTTTGAAATACGATTTGTATTCACTGAGAAATATGCTTTAAATCAATTCATAAAAGTGCTGTAATTATATTGATGAACCTGATAAGGTATATAATAGCAATCTCCTTAAATAACATTTGGATGCTAATCTCATGTTTTGGTGAAATGGAAATCTTTGAAATGTTTAAATAAGTCGTGTTAACTTACTTGAGAAAGGACATACAGATGCAATGTTTAGTGTACATCGTCTGACAAAGTTCAGTCACAGTAATATTTAGTTAATAAAATGGGTAAATTTTTAAGGTTATTCGTTACATTGAACTGGGAAAAATTGAACAGTTGTTGTGATAAAATGAGATTATGACAGAACATTTTGTAATGCTAATTTTTAAAAATTATAATATTGAATATTGAACAGGTTACGACAAATTCACATTAACTTCCATTCGACTCGTATGTTCCAATAATTTCGTCATGTCTTGATGAGCAACTGTGTTTTTAAATGCATACATTCTAATCATCTTTTGTTTCTACTTCTAAAATACCTGTTTTCTTTGTTTTTCTATTGACTACATCCTAACTATTTCACTAGTATTTATTCATGAAAAGAAAATACTGTAATAAAGAGATCATATTTTTCACAACGAAAATATATTTTGCATTACGAGAATACTTTTTGCTTATTAAAAATATTCTATATTCTAAATAGCTTGGGCCCAATTTTCCGGGACCCAATTTGTCTTGGGGCCCAATTGTCCTGGGCCCAATTCATGGCAGACCCAATTGTCGAGGCCCAATTGTCTTGGGCCCAATTTTCGGTGCATTAATTAGGACAGTGTCCAATTCTTATTTTCACTTAAAGTATACCATAGTCATTCACTATACATAGACTATATAGTGACGGCTATAGTGACCATAAATTGCCATTAAACTCCATTATAACTTCTCAGGAAGTTCAAGCATTTTGTTTTAAGCTGTTTGATCTAATCTGATGTTTTCCATTTTTCAGATGATGACACCACCTCTTTGGAGAGTTATTCATTGGTTCGGCGGATTAGGGGGGAAGAGGAATTAAAATATTAGTGGAAGATTAAATATGGAGATTCTTTTCATCAAACTTTTGCATTATGAATGTGATTAGGTAGTGAATAATGACTAATTTATTGATAGTCTCTTAATGAAAACTGGAACACATTCAAAAAATGTGTCAAAATGAAGTGAAAAACAATATTACCAACAAAGGATAACATTATCGGTAAAATGGTAACTGTCCGATTACGTCGACTCATCTTTTTTGCAATTGTGACTTTGGCTTCGACGAAGAGCATCACGAAGGAAAAAATGGCCACTGCTTTCACAGATAAAGATGGCGGGGAAAAGAGTACCATTGAGCACACTAATGTTGTGGAGGAGAATCCTACCTTGGATGTGGGTGAGTAGGCAATGATTTCGTGTGCTTTAATAACTAGCAAGTTTATTCGCCAATAGCAATAAATAACGTATTCCCACCAAAATTAGTACTAACTAGTGTATTTGCCCGTTAAAAATAACGGGTCTCCAATAGTAATTCGTCACCCGTTGTTAAGTTATTTTCAGTAAATTAAAATAAAACTGATTTTTCTGCATAAACTGATACTTTTTTCATAGATAAAAACCTTTATAAAATTGAATAAAAACAGAAGAATATTAAATACGTACCAAGTCAATATATTCCCGTGCGTATCATAGTTACATTCTTCATGTTTAATACCCGTCGTGTAGAAGCGGACACCAAATAAATAAATAAAAACACTAAGGAAATAATTAGTATAGATTCTAACAGACTCATGCAAGAGAGAACAGAACTAGTAATAAAATGTTAGATTTTTTTATATATTATTCATAAATCTTATGCACTGTATAAAGAGGAGTAAAAAGTATATTGACATTTTGCAATTGGTATTTCCTGTTAAAACATTGGTGTAATTTAACATTCTACACTGCCCACACCATAACTTTCCCACTCCGTTGTGTGTCACCAGTGATTGTTAATACATTGTTAATATCATTTCTCTGCTGCCTCTTGATAACGCGTGACACTGAGTAGCTTTTCTGCAGACAAATTGACAGTAATGCTCGTCTGTAAGAGCTAGTGACGAGAGACGTAGTGTAAAAAATCCTACCCTTGTCTAAAATTGCAAATAGATATTATAAATTAATTTTAAATACTATGTAAAATATTTTTTTTAATAAATTCACTTTTTTAAATACTTAAATATTCAAGCATGTTTTCGACCGACTTATGATCATAATAAAATATATCAAAAGTAATTTTTTGCTTACAAAGCTTCAAATGACAATCATTATGGGATATAACTATTTATTTATTTAGAATGAATAAACATAAACCTGAGACGCTCACACAGGCAACTTATGACTTTTTGAAATTTAATATTCACTGAACACTCGTTTGAAGTTCGATTCAAAAGGAGTTAGGTTGTCAGTGTCCAAAGTTTGTTGAATGTGTGTCCAGAACACACGTCGAACATGTCCACTGAAAGATATTATGATATTAAGCAAACTTCAGCTTTGTGGGTTATAATGACATTATATTGAACATTGTTTCATGAAGTTAAAAGTCCTACGGCTTATCAAATTCTTTGAAAATTATTATTATACGTCGAAAAATCCTGACGATGTGAAAATGTTTGGGTTATAATATTAGCATCATTTTTTAAAGAATAGAAGGGATTTCGATAGAAAAATATGTACACATGATATTCTACTGAAATTTGTAGCTTTAAATAATTATAAATAATAAACTATTATCCTTACCTTTTTAATGGATTTAAAAATAAATGATTTTATTTTTATTTTTTCTATGGAAAAATAGTATCTTTCTAGAATTTAAGCTATATATACATATATATAATGGTAAGACAGTTCTGAAATATCAATAAATGACTTGACCAATTATGTTATTTAAAACGAAATGATTTTTTTTAAATATCAATTTCCCTTCCGTGCTTTGAAAATATTATCATTAAAAATTGATAATAGGTTCAAATATTGGTCTGAACATAACACGGAAAACTCTTTTTGTGTCTCTATGTCTCTCTAAGCACCACTCTATGTGTTTCTCTATGTTTCTCTCTCTGTCTATCTCTTTGTGTGTCTATGTGTACCACTAAGTTGAAGATATTAATTATTTCTCTTTTTTCAGGTCCGTTGATAGTCGTTCGAGTGGGCAGTGGCACGATAGCCAGTCTGCCATGTGACACTCACCCTCTCTATCCTAACGACTCCGTGACACTCGTCCTCTGGTACAATGATGACACCACCAAGCCTTTCCTCAGGTAGAACATCTAAATGTATTCGTTGAGAAAGTATAAGTTGAGAATAAGGGCAGTGTAGCAGTCGCATTTCAGTAGTTTTGGCAGTCTCACATATCTAATATGTGCCCAGAAGAAAATCTAAGGCAACGACGTACTACTCAGGCAATTAAGTATAAACTCGCAGTACTCGGAAAGTGTGTTAAGCAAAAGTTTGTAAAATTTTGAATGGTTCATGATCAATGTTAACACTCATTTTCCGAGTACTGTGAGTGTTTAGTAATTAAGTGATTGCCCAAACTGACATCGATAAAAATGAAGGATATGTCATAAGATAGAAGGTTGCAATAGTCATTTTCTTCAATAATCAGCATGTTAACTATTATTGCATGGTGAAACTTTTGAAATTTAAAATCTCAAAATTTTGTAGATAGGATCATTTATAGTAACTTATAGATATATACTACAAATCGTTAATTAATCACATTAGATAATATTGGAATATTTTATACATCTGAAGATTATTATCTGATCGCATTATCTAAGAACATTTACAATGTTAGTTATCAAAAATAAATATGGAAAATTGGTGTTAAAGATCCCACTTTGATACTCAAATAATACTGGAAATAATGATTATATATTTATATACGAATTTACCCTTATATTCTCTCAGTTACGACGCGAGGCAACATTCGGTCACTCGACGCGACATGGAGACATCCTTTAAGAGAAGTAGAAATAAAATTGTCGGTAGCGACAGCGTTTCTCAATCTCCAGGGTCAGAATCAAAGAGAATTCTAAGTGTTTCTAATTACCACATGAGAAAGCAGAGAAGTTTGGACCAGTTCTTTGACGAACACAGGAAAAAACACCTGAAAAAAAGGAAGAGAGAAACTGCCACGGTGTACAAAAAGCAGAGACTAAAATGGTCAACAAGTGCTCTAGAAAACAAGTCGCATTTTTTAGATGTTAGATACAGTGACACGGAAAATAAATCTGAATATTCAAACGGTATAAAAGGAAGGGGCAGTCTATCAGAAGGAAGAGAACATAGAAAACACAACAGAAGACGAAGACACTTTAGCAAATCTCCAAATAATTCGATAAGACATTACCAATCCGACTCTCAGTTGAAAAGGCCTTCACCTCCCTACTCTTCTTTCTTGCCTTTCTCTTCTGTGAGTAGAGTGGACAAGGAGAACTTCAGGAAGACTAGAGTAACTCTCAATGAAAATGGAGGAAGTTTGCACATAGAGAGCGTGCAGAAGAGTGATCAGACCGAGTACAGATGCACTGTGCATTATAGGAAGAGTCCATCGGTCACCAACAGACTTAGACTAGAAGTACAGAGTGAGTTTAAACTAGATGACAATAACTAATTCATAATTCTGCTCAACCATTTTATCAGTCTTGTGATCATATTTAGTCACTTAAATTATTTTTGAAAATATGTTTGTTCAGTGATAAATGACCAAACTTGTTAAAACACTTATTCTTAGTATAGAAAAAATTTGGCAATTTGGCAAAATGTTCATTAAACTACAGTAATTAATGATATTTAACTAATTCTAAATTCTAATAACTCCTATTTTAAACATAATGATTTTCATTAGACTGGAGTTGGAACTTCAGTTTTATAGCACCAAAATTATTCTTTATTCTTTGAGGTAGTTTTCTAAGCTTCACCAACTTGGAATAGACAACAATTATGGACATATTAAGTAAATATCATTTATATATAATAGTTATACATCACGCATCAATGCTATTCTCGCATTGTTCCAATAAGGATTTTTAAAATGAATTTTTTAAACTAAATATGTGATAGAAACTAAGTTTGTGATGACATTTATCGATCACTGTTAACAAATTTCAATAAAAACGAATATTATTCAGCCAACTATACATGTTGAACATTTAATTTACGCAGAGAGAGTCCGAGGGATGCTGCTGTTGGACGACTCCGGGATGGTGGCTGGCAAAGAAACGGGACCACATTCCGAAGGGCACCGACTAAGTATCACTTGCAAAGCTGCCTTTGGTTAGTTAAAATAAATAGCTAATTGAAATATTTTGTTGAAATAACTGATGGTTCAAATTTACAAAAAATTATTTAAATATATAATAGGTAATAATCCCGTTTCAAGAATCAAACATATTCCAACTAGTTCTAACATGCTGCGATAAATTTCAAAATGTCAAGTGTATAATAATTAACATCTCTATTTATGCCTTTCATTTGATAAAAATAAGTGGACAAAATTAAGCAGATAATTTCAGTGTGATATTTTCTTACCAAGATGGCGAGCTCAGTTTATTAGAATGGAGCGTTGGAGGAGAGCTGCTACCCTCATCTTGGTCACAGCCCAGGGCTTCTGAAGTTGTGAGTCACTTGGAACTACAACTCCTTCCAGAGTACGACCAGAAATTTCTAACATGTAGGATCATCACAAAAGCTTCCAGCGAGAAAAGAAAGAAAATGGAAGATACTAAAGCTACGAAAACACATGATAGACAATATTCATCTCAATTGAAAGATTACTTCGTTGATATTCAGTCGGTGTTGCCGGATCAGTCGCAACCAGAGTTTGATGAATTTGAAAATTCTGACATCGATTCAGAAAGATCTGAAAGGAACACAGATGATTTCTATCCGGGAAAAATAGAAATGGTTCATAATATTTTTAGTCAAAATAAAAATTATTCGACTGTAAATAATTATATAAGTAATTCTTTTGAATTGGGTCATAAAAATAGAAGGAAACACAAGCATCATCATCACAGATTAGATAAAACAGCCACTAATCACCGGAAGCATAAACACAAAATAAACTGGAAATGGGAGTCAACCATCACAGATGTATCTTTGCTCATCAATATGTTTTGTAAGTTTTGAAATATATTTTTCATTTGTGTCTAACCTTGAAGCGCCTTTTGACTTATTTCTCTTATTTTCAGCCATTCCTCGAACAGAACTGAGAGTGCTGGATGACAAAGGCGTGACAGGAATGCAGGGAGGAGTGAATTTTGAAGTAGCTGAGGGTGGTGAAGTGACATTAGAATGTAGGGTTTCTTCCAAACCACCACCTTACAACATCACTTTCATGCTCTATGTAAGTGTGATGAAAGTTATCTTCCAAAGTTTTCTTCATAGAAATTTAATTTAATTACTATCAGTTTGGTTCTTATTCATTTAAATATTTTCAGGGTGAGATAGTTAGTAGCCCGAAGCTTGACCAAAGACCAGTAAAAGTTGACACAATGCAATTCAAGAAAAGATGGAGGGAGGGAGATATAATAGAGCATCGAGGATTTTCAAACTCTGGTGCTTCTCTTCTTGTGTCTCCTGTGAAGAGAGAAGCAGAAGGTTTATATACCTGCCTCGCCAGTAACACTGAAGGAGATGGGCACTCCAACGCTCTAATGATCCGGGTTAGACGTGAGTTATATTTTAATTCCCTATACTATTTTAACGACGATATCAACAAAATATTAAACATAAATATGAAGACTAAAACATGTCAAGCTAATCTTTATTTTCTTCAGATGCTCCATACTGCAAAAGTCCAGTTCATCGCCGAATGATAGTTTCTCGTAATTCTTCAACTACATTATTTTGCCCAGTCGATGCTAACCCAAAAGTTACTTCATACACTTGGATAAAAATACCAAATGGTTCATCAGTAAAAAGTCCTAGACCCAAATATGAGCATTTGGGAAGATCATTAGGCAATTCGCCCTCTCTACTTATTTCACCAAATATGTTTCATATTTCGAATACTGATCAAAATTTTATTAAACATCACAACAAAGTTCATAGAGTCGCTAAAAAGCCACAATTCAATGATAGGCCATCCAAAATTTCTTCTAAATCCTCTTTTGAAATTCCAACGGACAAAGACGAAAGTCAAGATCTGATAGGCATTGTCTGCTATGCCAAGAACAGCCAAGGATATAGTATTCAGCCTTGCCTTTTCTCTGTGAAAGTAGTAGGTGAGGATTATCATTCTTGGAATTTAAAATATAGTTAAAAATGAACCTCATTTTAATTACTTCATATTGATATTTTATTTTAACTTCAATTGAATCAGATCCTCCATCACCTCCCCGAAACTGCTCAGTTTCTGTTCTGTCCTCCACAAGATTGGCGGTAAATTGCTTAGAAAACACTGAAGATGTTGATACAATTAGTGGAACACCCAATCCCGAAATAAGTTACGTCAGATCTCCTCATACGAAAGCCAGAACCACAATGGAGGTTTGATTAGTTTAATCAATCTTGTTTATAAATTGAAATAGAATTTTGTACTAATAACTTTTTAATCTTGTCTGATTGTAGGTTTGGTCTTCAGTTGGTTTGCTCGTTGTAAATATGACAAGTGTCCATCCATCATTTGATGTGAGGGGGCTACCTCCATCTTCAGACCTTCAACTACGGTTATATTCGTCATCTCCTGAACATCTTGTATCTGTTCCTGTAGTACTTCATGCACAAACACCAAAGTGGACAGCAATAGGTAAACATTTAAGATAACTTCTATTGCTAAGTAAACATTGACTAAATGGAATACTTAAAGCGGTACTTTACTTTCACCAGATTCTGAAGCACGAGTGACTTTTCCGACTGATAATGTTGATCCAAAACCATCAGCTTCTACAAGACTTGGAGATTCGAATCACATCGGAACATCACCTCCATATCAGCACTTCCCTTCTGTCCAGACATATTCTCCCAGGGATAACAATGAAGCTTCCTTCTCAACAAGTATAGTAGAAAAAGATTCATTCGATGGTCTAAATATTTTCATCATCGTAGGATCTACAATTTTACTTCTGGGAACAGTTTTCTGCTTAGGTATTGGTGTCTTCTTACTTTGCAGAACAAGAATAAATTCTTCTCATCAATCGTCTTCGAAAAGTGATAGAAGCTCGGAGGCTAAATATTCAACAAATGACCAAAACAGTATAATGTTAATGAAAATAGAAGAAGATGAACAGGATGGAGAATGTTTGCATGTCGGCACTACTTTCAGTGATAATGAGACTGCAGATGATGAAATAGCGGATGAAGCACTTCATCTCACCGAAAATCACTGTGCAGGATCTGACTTCAGCTTAATAGAAAACTCACCTGTGTTCGTACACAGTAGTTTTTTGTCAAAAGATAACTCTCTGGATATATTGAAAGACTCTTTTATACACAGAGTTGGATCAGCTGTTCGGGTTAGATCTAGTCAAGAGGTGTTGAATACAGTAATAGATGATACTTTTTCTGAACCGGAATTAGTCGGGAGAAGTTTAGGAAGCCAGCAAGATATAAGAAAACCGGCCTTCTATTCATTCGCAAAAGGTAATTATATTTGAATATTCAATACAAAATCAACTAATAATTACCTATACTATTTAAAAGATTAAAATAAAGCTCTTCTAAATTTTCTATTTCTTACTTCATCTGTCATAGACAGACAACAGTTTAAAATGTAATGCGCATCTTTATTCAATATTTTATTAGGTTTGTTAGTGAAATATTAAGGTTTCCAATATCAATATGCTAATTATATCATCATCCACCTTTTCTCTGATTTAGAGGCAGGCAGAGAGCACCAGTGGGGGACTCTTCCTCCCCAAATCCATAAGATGGTCACCTTCTCAGTGCCTTCAGATGTGAGTCTGAAAACAGTTGAAAGAATTAAATTTTGGTGGTACCGTAGTAAAAATTAGCTCATTTATATGAAATTTTCTATTATAACATAGTCAGCTTTCTGTTAATTCATTGCCTTTTAAACTTATTAGTTTAAATATTTCGCATTTTTTAATACAAATTTTAATCGATATTCGTAGTAGTAAATGAGATTAAGTATTTAATCTTAAAATTATTAGTGGATGGAATACCAGGCATGTATTTGGTGGACTTTTATTTTATGTCACTACTTAATATGTAAATCTGAATATTTCAACTGACGCTCACCGCCTAACATTTACCATCACAATTTACCCAATAAGAAAACAACCATTTCGCCGTAGTATAGCTCCTACAGGACATCAGGAGTGGCACTATGTCCTCTCTTGAATAAAATCGCATCGAAATAACCTGGCTATAATGAGCACCCGCAATATTTTTGGTGACCCCAAAATATTCATTATTAACACTAGTAGTATTTATAATTTTACTTCTATTTCAGAAAACAGAAAAGGAATGCAAGGATACCTCGGCTACCAATGTCATGTTATGAAGCACTGACTGCAGAAGATTCATTCCATGTCAGGCAATAATTTGCTTCGTTGTTCATTTCTTGTGATAATGAATTTAAAAAAATAAAACAGTATTGAATATTTCACATCTTTGAAAGATTAAAAACTGTAAGTCATGAAATGTGCTCATAAATATCGTGATCTCATTTTCTAAGGTTTACTGATCAAACAAATGAGATGTAAAATATCTATAGGATTCTTTTGATATATTTCAATAAAACACTACAAGAAATCTTTCATTTTTTACCCTAACATTTCAAAAAAAACACTCAATGAGCCTTCAAAAAAAGAGATGGAAGTTGTTTTTTATTCAGGTATGCCAGTTTCACTGAATACGAATTCTAATCACGCAATCAACGTAATGATGTTAACTCCAAGAAAGCAAACAAAACAATGATACTATAAACATTAACGGACAAGGTGGATGAATTGTTTGCCTCATAAAATATATTTTTCACACATTTGAATAATTTGTTTCGAATGAAAATAAATGCTTTATAAAAAGAGGTCGTCCCATAATGGAATATTATTTGTATTTTCATGCAGAGGCGTAGCTACTACTTTGGTATTCATCACTTTTATTAAATATTATTTTTATAGAATTTGGAAGTTTGTTAATTGTAACTCTTATAATATTTTAAAATATCTTATTCGATTAAATCAGTTATATATTTCACTAAAAACACAAATCGGGATCTTTGTGAAAATAATCGTTTTGACAATGCATTGAAAGGGTACCTAAACCATATCATCCAACTCTTATATATCATTTAAATGAATACGTATGAAAATTACCTTTCATGAATTGCAAAATATATACCTAGTTGAAACAAACAAAGCTATTACAACTAATTAATTCAAAGTGCTTCATATGAAGAACTTGGTAAAACAAATCGAATAATTTCCAAACTGATGTTTTGAAATAAACAAATCGGTAAAATAAATAATACGCTTGTGAGTTTCTGGACAATAGCATCTTCTGAAAATCTTGAGAAAATCCTTCTGACTCGATAGATACAAATCGTTATTCCAGACACATTTCAGCTGCAATAAGATATATCAATTCCTCGACAGATTTCATCAGTCCCGGTATTGGAGTTGAGAATGAAGTGTAGACGATGACACTTTGCTTGGATTCCGTAACTGATCTTCAGTTGTTAAACTTTCTAAGTAACACAGCTTAACAACTTAATTTGACCTCTGTAGTTTATTCTAATGTCTATTCGTTTAGTACTTATTAATTTAACGGTAAAATAAACTTTTTTCGAGGTCCTGTGTATCCAAATTTGATTGTTCATTCACATATGTTAATTTTGAATGTCTTTTGATGAAGAATAGATAAATAAATAAATAAGATAATAGTACTATTAAAGTTACAAATACTATCTATCCTTCTTAACAAAAAATAGTGGAGCAATGCTTTAATCGAAATAACAAAAACTTATATTTGTATGAATATGATTGAAGGAAGTGAGTCTGATATTAAAATTAAGAAGCGACTAATCCATTGTACATTATTTGATGTTAGTTCAATTAATAATCCTTGTGACATTTACTAATAAAAATATAATCTACATCAAATACCTAATTATTAGGTTGTTATTGTAGATGGTAATTGCCTTTTAAACTGTTGTTCGCTCTACAGAAGTTCGTTTCGAATAGCAAATGTACCTTGCACTCTTTTCTCTCTTGAAAAACAGCTACAATGTCCCTTCACATTCACGAGAAATTTTTTTTTAATTTCGTCTATAAAACTCTCTTGTCAATAGGAAACCTAATCGTTGTTTAATAAATAATAACTACTGTAATTATATAGTGAGCTACCTGAGATTTCATGACTTTTTAGTGCAACATACTAGTAGTATTTTCGGGATAAATTTGACGGTTTCGTAAAGAAAAAGATAAAGTACTATATGTAACTACAAAATTTAATGAATTGAAAAAAAAAAATTAACAGACACAGAAATTACACTACTGTCAACAAGTTTCATTCAAAATAACCACCATTAGCATCGATCACAGCCTCAATCCTGCTTCGGAACCTGGAACAAGCTGATGCTACAGTCTCCGTTTGAAGAGCCTCAAAAACTAGCTTAATATTATCCATTAACTGGGCTTTTGTATAACTGGCACAGTGATTGGTGTCTTTCTCAACTGCGCCCCATACAAAATAATCCATGGGGTTAAGATCAGGGGAGTTTGGAGGCCAAACATTTGGACTGGTGAAGTCATAAAAAATTTCAGACAACCATTTTTGACTTTTCCAAGAGGTGTGGCAAGGGGCCGAATCGTAGTCTCCATTGCAAGTCTCTAGTTCACGCCTGATTGTTTTTACAGTGTTCAGGGAGCATTGGACAGCAATCAGGATATTCATATTTTGCTGACCGGCACGAATCATCATGATGCAAGTTATTCTCTTCCATGATTCAGGTGGGCTCCAGTTATCTATCCTCTCTGACATCTTGTATATGGATGAAGAAGGGTTCAAGCTTTTAAATGATGAGAAATGTGGGTTAATATATCTAAACTGCGGAAAAAACGTAACCAAATGTAGATATGTCAAATTTATCCCGAACACCCTGTATATGATAGGCTTTGTTAGATGATTTGAATTACTTAATGAATTATAAGTATCTAAAGTTTGATAGTCAAATATTAAATACAACAGTAATTATCAGGTGCAATCAGGCAAGTAACTTCTATAAACATAGTCTGTAAAGCAGTAAGCTATTATTGCAGTCTGAAGCTATAAAAATTCACATCTATTGATAATAAATTATTGTATTTTGAAGCTACTATGTATTTTCCACAATATTTTAAAATGTTTTTTAATTACATAATATTGTAGAACTAATTAAGGTTTAGGATCAATAGTATGAAAATTACATAAGATTTGGTTCATTATACATTTTTGATAGTATGCAACAATTGTACGAAACACTAATTTTTTTATTTACGATTTGAATTTTATAAATGTATTCATTTAAGCTACCAATGATTGATTACATTAAATAAATAGATGTATATTGTAATAGATCTCTACATGAATTTTTTCAAAGGAAAAATTCAAAGGATTTTTCCGAATATATAGACTGTTGAAACATATGTATAGGGTTACCAAACATCCTCTATTTCAAAGGAAAATCCTTTAATTAAGTTCCCTGTCAATTAATGAAGGTAGAAATGACGCTAACTCTCCTATTTTTCTAGCATCGCAAATTAGAGCTGCAAAAAATTTAGAAGTAAATAAAATATTATCAAATAATTACTGTACATTGTACAATAAACTATCTCGTGCTTCAGTCGTTCGTTGCAAACACATTTAAGCACTAACATAGACTAGTTTCGTTTGCTGTTGATAGGAGCATAGTAAATAAATAGAGAAGTATACTGAGTTTCGAATTCTTTGACTGTGAACTTGATCCATTCTTCAGAAACGATGTAAACAAATGGCGTCGCACAGAGTAATCTAAAATATTAAAAGTTTTATTAGTTGAATGTTATAAGTGAACTGAGTGTAAAACGTGATAAAAACAATTTTATGTACAATAAGTTAATTTCCATGAAAACGCACATTTAACTGAATAATAGCACAATTTTTATTTAAAACAAATGGGAAATATTCTGTGTGACGTCACTCATAATATTTTCGATTGCTCCAATATTGTACTTGTTATACTTCTCTATTTAATTACAATGGATCCGAGGACTGGAAGGACGACTCAGAAGTTGCTCAAATTAATTGAGATGTTGCCAGTGATGAGATAGGAGTGAGAAGATGACTCCTTACAGATCATTTGTTAAGTAAAGGACAATTAGCACAGTGACGTTTCTGTATGGTAATTAATTTAGACGTTTGAAGTTTCTACAATGCGTTCCATCCGAAGCGTCATTTTTAAATTGCGAATTGGGAATTTAAACTTCTTCAAGTCGTTTTATGAATTTATGTGTATGCCATTTTGTTCATAAAGAGTGAATTTTTATCACCCTATAAAAAATCGATTTGATCTTCAACCAGAATATTTTCTGAACTTGAGAAGAAATGGATAGTTCTGCAATTACCAAGACAGTCAAGACACCGTCTTCTTCAAAAGTACAACGAGAATTCATGCTTCACTTCAAGATCAGTGGAAAGGCGGCTAAATCTTAACACCAGAAAAAGTTCACATAAAATGGAACCAGTAATTCAGGGGGAACAGAACAAAATCTGCCTCCGGATAAATACCCCCTCCGGACATATACCCCTTCCGGACAAAATTCTCCTCTGGATACAGACAGACAGACCTAATAAGTTCAGAAGGCAGGTTTACAAACAAAGTGTCAAGAAGATGCAGACTTTTCAATTAAGATGCGCATGATAGCAGCATTATCTTTTGTTCCTACTGACGATATTGAAACTCTATTTTACACGCTACCTGATCTAATGCCATAAGGAGGAGTACAGATATTGAATTGATTTGATGATGTTTACATTGGGAGGCAATAACTTAAAACACGTCGGACTCCAAAACTCAAAGTATCATTGTGGAACACCCACTGTAAAACTAATGAGGATCTTCCTCGAACTAATAACATCGTCGAAGCTTGGCACAGACGGTTTTCCTCATTGTGTGGTTGCTAACATCCATATATTTAGAATTTCTTTGACTTACTTAAAACAGCAATTACATATCAGGACTGCTATGTAGCTCAAAATAATTCTTGTCATGATCGCCTGAACCACAGAGAAAAAAATACATAGATTCGTGTAAGCAAATAAAGAAGGTTACGTCCTAATATGAAAAATATTCCTATGAAGATTTTTGCAGAACATTGCATACAACTTAAATTTTTAATAGTCTTTCCTGTATTTTACGTTTGACTGCATCAATTATATCATCATGAATTATTAAAGGTTTGTATTTTTAACTCCAGATACTCAACTGAAGATACTGAACTCCAGATACTCAACTATATTATTTGAATTTGATTGCAGAACTGTACCAACTATATTTTATAAGGTATTAACGATATAATTATTTACAGAAAAGTTGTTGTAAATACTTAACTGTGGAATAGATAGGCACTTTAACTATTGTTATATTGTAATAATACAAGGCAAATTATTAATTACACATTGTTAAATTGCATTTTATTTCCTTATGTTGGACATGGGCATGAATTAATTAACTGTATTACTATATCATAGTTAATTAATATGAAAAAATCAATGAGATAGTTTTAAACAAAAATTAACAAAATAAACTGATTCTTTAATAGTAAATTATTAAGATAAAGTTACTAAACGGTTTATATGACAATTCCTAACTTTAAAATTGTGAGATTATTTTTAATTGATATAAAGAATCAAGGGGGATTTGGTCAGGAAGGGGATTTTAAGTTCAAATAATGGACTGATGTCCACAAAAACGCAGAGAAGGCAGTTTTGTCAGTGGATTCTGCAGCAACATCCCAACATTAACGATAAAATCGTTTGAGCTGACGAGAAATTTTTTTGCCTCCATGATGGCTCCATCAAAAACCAGCTAGTAAACCACATAGAAAAAACGAAAGATGTCGTCTAATTGTCCAAAAGATTTATTTGTCCAAAAGATCTATTTAGATCTGTAAAATGAAAACTATTTAAAATTTTATTGTTTACTAGGTTTTTATCCTTTTTTCAATAAATTTAAAATCCTATCATTATTATACTCCTATTATTATGAAAATCCATGCAATATCTCATATCTGCGAAATAAATGATAGGTATGACCAAGGTATATTAACTTACAAGGTAGAGTATTGTGCAGGTTCATATCAAGATGATTACAGTTTTGAAAGAGACGCTGGCTGATGTGCGGTCGTGTGCCCCATGATAATTATTTTTTACATAGAAACAAGGTATGTTATTCATTCTTTTTACAATAAAATGCTTCAATTTTTTTTGGACTAAACTAGCTGTATTCACCATTGTGAATTTTTTTTATATATTTTTGAGTAAGGTTTAATAGAGAAAAACGTATTTTTTTCTTCAAATTACGTTTATGTAAGAGCTGTTGATCCTATCTCTTCTTATCCTGTCTATTTCTTCCTATTTCCTACATTTTTAGAAAACCTACATAATTTAATTAGATCAGTAAGACGTTTTTCATTGCATCCGTACACAGCACGGATAACTAATTAAGTCGCTGCATCTTATATTGCAGGGGCACACAGCCGTGTGTTCGGATGTGCGTATTTGTATATGTGCAGAGGAGTCTAAAATTCATCAAGGCGTAGCATACCTTGTAAAGTTAATATTACTTGGGTATGACCGTATGATGTTAAGGTTGCCATTGTTAATGAAATGGTTCCAATCGTGCATCCATAATGTTGGGGCTGGAAGTTAGGGTAAGAGAGAGTGTGGGGTCTGTGAGACATGGACCACCAAGGGAAATTATGCCTGGCATAGTAGGTCATGTGGGGGAGCTAGGTTTGGGCGTGGGAGGGGTACAGGGGAGTGCAATCGCGTGGGAGCTAGAAAACAGTGTAAGAGGTGTGAGGAATGGCAGTGCGTGGCCAATTAATATGTCCCGACTCCAGAGGACCGTCTGCCGGGTGTGGGACCCAGGAGGTGTGCATGATCCCGGTCAGGGATGAAAAGGCGAAGAAAAAGAGAAGAATAGTAATTCACACGGTCATAACTCAGATTTTCTTACCTCAAATTGCTCTAGGACATTATTTGACCCAGAATGCGCCATTCTGCAACTCTTTCTTCACTTTTGTGGTCACAAGACATGGCAACGAGTCCTTTGGACTTTCACATCTGGGCTGCTGCACAAACTTGAGTTTATGAGGAAAAACCAAATTCATTGAGTCTCTTATACAATGTGTTAAAAGCTTCGCTGAAAAATAATACCAGGAGACTCGCGAGAAATTTTGCATGAATGTTCTGAAACGTGCAGCAATGCTCTGTCTTCAGATTAGAGGGGTAATTTTCAACAACTGTTGTAAGGTCTCAGGTGATGTGTCTTATTCGATATAGGAGAGAAATCACCAGAGGTCACAACTTAAATTGCTTACTGAATTCTTTTCTCTAAATAGTTGGATTTTTGAATTATCCATTCGTTCTTGGTTATAATCTAATTTTTTGGTTGATCTGAAAACGTCTGACTCTTTAAAATAATCAAAGGTCCTCTCCAGGCTCCGGAGAAAAAATGAGTTTATTACATAATATTATAGAACTAAAGTCTGCTCTATCATTATTCCGCAAACCGTGTACAATTCGGTTTAGTATATATTTTATTATTTGCTTTTAAAGTTTTTTAATACTCTGTGAGCAACAATCGAGCGAATCTCCAGCCTGACGATGAGAAAGAAGATTGTAAATTAGAAAGTCGGAAGTAAAGTAGGTTTTATAGAGTTTGGATTTAAAAAGCATATAGAAATAAAAATATGCTATCAAATTTTATTGGCTTTGCAGTAAAATGATAAGAAACATTAGCCTCGTTGATTTAAGCAATAAAAAAATTTGCTTGGAGAGGACCTTTAACATATATGCTACAAGTACTTTTCCACAGTTCTCATGCAGTGAATGGCATTATAATTAATAGGTGTTGCATGCAGCATGCACACCAAAAAGAGTTTTTTTCGAATTTTTCTTCATATTCAGATCTTAGCATATAATTAATTTAAAACTTATGGATGCATATGTCACAGTCGATCCTCCATTAAAATTTGTCAAAGTTGGCAACCTAAAACTATCAAAATGAAATGATAATCTGAGGCCCTTTATGAGGTCGATTATAAAAAATGATGTTATATATATTTGGGTATTGTATATAATGTACATTCAATTATCATGTTATATTAATTTCTATGGTACCTATTCATATTTGTAGCTGTTTTAATTTACTTACGATAATTTTTTTACTATACATATAATATATAGGTAGTATACTATATATAATATATACGTACGTGATACTAGTATATATAATATATATTATATACCTAAATAAATAAATATATACCCATATCTAGCTAGATGATTAAAACTCATGAAGTATAATTTTTCAAAAATGACCTAGATATATAATTGTTTCCTGTCCAACCAAAAAAAATGATAACTATCATTGGTGAAATGGCATTTACTATCATATTATAAAGGTAGGTTTGTGTTTTTTCCCTCTATTTATATATTTGTTAGTAAATATTGATAACAGTATAAAAAGAATGTGTTATATATTTTTTTCATTCATCAACTTAAATAAGAATCACTATTTGTGCATACGTTTATTTAGACAGTACGACAATGATATTATCTGTAATGTAAATATAATTAACAGATAATCAAACACATATAACCTAGGTAGGTATAGTAAAGAAATAAAGTATCTAAATAATGAAATGATGCAAACACTAATGTATGTAAATAAATAAATAATAAATGTAGCATTAGATAATAAACTTTGTACCGTCACTATCCTGTAAGTCAACTACAGGATAGATTATTAATATTATTCCACAGAACTCTGAACTACCTAGGTTGATCACAATAAGTGGCCTGAACAACTATTGTGGTGGTTATCATTATTCACTAATCTTGCATTCTATAAACCCACATTCCACTATCTCCCCCAAGTCTTTTATACGTATTATGACAATAGATAAGAGTATGAAAAGAATGATTAGCAAAAGTAAACTATAGTTCAAGAGTTTTAACTAAGTAACATTAACCTTAGGACAACAATAAAAAAGTGAAAAATGACTGTTCATCCACAAAATAACAAGGGAAGATGAACTTTATTATTTTCATTAATATGGAAGACAGAATACTGTGTCCGAGCAGAGATCATAGTCAGACAGGTAAGAAGGTAACTTCGTTTGACGGGTGGATCTTCTAGGGATTTCGACGGCAATTGTTAAGTCGGAACACCCAAGTACAAAGTAACGTGCTCTATCCAGGGCTTCAGCAACAGCCAAGGCTTCTCCCTCAATTGGTGCATATCTTGATTCTGCATTATGTGTGAATCTGCTCCCTATCATTGTGGTTTTCCAACCAGTGCGGCAGCAAAAGGGCTTTTCGTCAGCGCAGTTACAATGTTTCTGTGATAGCCAGAAGCCAATGCCTGATTTGGACCAGTCAGTAGAGAGGCACGAAGGGCGTCTTTTATCAAATATTTGCACTCCTTCCTTTATTTCTTCAATTATTTTCAGTTTTGATGCTTCAAATGCACTGTTCAATGTAGAGTTCCAAAGAAATGGTGTACTTGGTTTGAGTAGCTGCCTGAATGGTTGCATTCTGATCGTCATCGAAAATGCATATGAAACCTGGTTAACAAGACCGAACCACGATCGTATGTCAGTAATGGTTTTAGGGGTTGGAAAATCCCTTATAGCGATGATATGCTTCTCGCAAGGCCTCACTGTGTTTAGGGTGATTTCAAATCCAGAAAACTGCACCACATCCTTTGAAAATACAAATTTATCTGGATTAAGTGTAACTCCACTGTTACCACAAATGTCTAACCATTCAATAGTCTGAAAGAAGTTAGATTCAATGCTGTTAGACCATATTAGCGTATCGTCAATACACTTTGTTTTATTTTGAATGTGAGCAACCAATTCGTCATACCGTCTAGAATAGCCATCGCCTGATGCAATATAACCTTGTGGTGCTGTGCAGTATCTATATCGACCCCACGGAGTTATGAAGGTAGTTAAGTGTCGGTCTTCTTTTCTGATTGGGATACTGTGGTAACCGTTCCAGGCGTCCAAAACAGTCTTTTTAGTCCCATTCGGTACTGCTCTCGCTTGATGAAAGGGAGAAGGCGTATGGTGTGTTTCTCGTGTAGCATGAGCGTTTAATGCTTGAAGATCAACAGTTCTGCGAGGCTTTCCATTCTTCTTGGCACAAATTACCATTCGATGGCACCAAGTAACAGGCTCACCTATTGGGACAGGTTCGATTACTCCGAGATTGACATCTTGATCCAGGCCGTTCTTAACCTCCTCTTGCCAATATAAAGGAACTGGTATGGGGGTGTGGATAGCAACGGGTGTGGCATCAGGATTGATCATTAGTGACATAGGAGGCCCGTCCATCATAGGTAATGGTTGGTGCTCACACGTGTTGAAGGTGCTGTCCTTGTAATAGTCGAGTAGATACTGTTCTAATTGTTTACGATATGGTTCCGTAGCTGGGCAAGGTAGCTTAGTTGGAGGTGGTGGAGGCTTTTTTCGTTTTGGGCAGTTGCATGATAAAGAATCTGTTCTCTCTGAAGATGATGACACTTGATTCATTTCACCAACTATAGGAAATTTCTGAGAGATCATGCCAAGATCAATACATGCCTCTTTACTGAGAAATACTTTATCAGTGTTATCTGTGATGTATGTAATCTGTTTTGTTTCGACATTTTTGCCACTCTGATCTTTTCCTTTAAAGTTCAATATAGCAGCTCCCAGGATGTTAATACCCTTGTCATTTGCAGCACGCATTTTCATAGTTACCGGTATCAAATCAGAGATGTGTAAATTTAGTCTATTAGCTACTTTGATACCGGCTAAACAACTTTGGCAACCTGTGTCCGCCATAACAGAGAAGACAAAGGATCTTGGTGATGCGTGAAGGGTATATCCGAACTGTGCGTAATCACATTCTGCAGTAGACACGGTCAACTTAACATATGGTTGAGGGTCAGAAGGTTTCTTTATCCACATTCTGGAGAGCATATCAAATTGATGATGATCAATAGCTATGGATCCATTGTCTGAATCAGATAATTCAAGTGAACACATTTCGTTAAATGCTGATGTGTTACTAATCATATCTTCAGATATGGTGTCGCTAGCCTTTGAAGACTGCTTTTGCCTGCAGACTTGTTCGAAATGATTTTTACGATTACAAAAGTTGCATGTTTGGCCATAAGCAGGGCAGTCATTCTTGCGGATATGAGTTGATGTCCTGGAGCCATGTCCTTTTTTACCACAATATGAGCACTTCTCATTAAGATTTGTAGTTGGGTTGCGGGTATGGAAATATTTGTCTGGTTCCATCTGTTTAGCTTTAAAATTTTCTCTATTGAAGCGTTTATATGTGCTACTGGCGTCTGAGTGTTGCCCAGTTACAAGCAGTGATGCAGATCTTTTACCAGACTCCTTCGTTTCGACAAACTGGAAAACTTCTTCTAAAGTCATGTTTTGTTTGGTATTACTTAATAGTTCTAATTGAATTTCATGGTCTTCAATTCCTCTAGACAAGACATCTCTAAGAATTGGTTCAGTGTAGTTGACATCTTCTTGACAATGAGGACAGTTGATAGTGTATTTACATATGCCTGCCTGTCCTCTAAGTCTTGCTCCGAAAGATCTAACTGCCTCATCTCTGTCTTGTTTCATGTTGTGGAGGTTAACACGGGCCACCATTATATTTTCTTCTCTGACGGTTAAAGTCTTAATAGATGCCAGAACGTCCACAGTCGTTTTATTTAACAGGCTGCCACCAGCAGATCTGGTGAGATCTTTACGCATAGATTCTTCACAGCATTCAAGTAATTGCATGACTGCTTCCTGTCCGCTGATTCCAGTGGAATGTACGTAGTCATTCCATCTTGTGAGAAAATAGGACCACTCTTCACTAGATCCAGCTGCTGTAACAGTTGGTCTCTTCACCTTCTCAACTTTGTGAGTAGTAGGCGTAGCTGGGACATTATGTGTTGTACAGTTTGCTGTAATGAGAGCTGCGACGATAGCGTCACCTAAGTCAGGAGTTTCGTAATCACAATTAGGTATTGGACACTGGACAGCAGGCATTTTAATTCACTTTTCTAGTAATTATTTCACTTCACTTTCTTGATAATATCATAAATAAGAATCACTATTTGTGCATACGTTTATTTAGACAGTACGACAATGATATTATCTGTAATGTAAATATAATTAACAGATAATCAAACACATATAACCTAGGTAGGTATAGTAAAGAAATAAAGTATCTAAATAATGAAATGATGCAAACACTAATGTATGTAAATAAATAAATAATAAATGTAGCATTAGATAATAAACTTTGTACCGTCACTATCCTGTAAGTCAACTACAGGATAGATTATTAATATTATTCCACAGAACTCTGAACTACCTAGGTTGATCACAATAAGTGGCCTGAACAACTATTGTGGTGGTTATCATTATTCACTAATCTTGCATTCTATAAACCCACATTCCACTACAACTAATATCCCAAAATCCCCTAGTAATTAGCATTCTTAGCAAAATAAATAGCATTTGGCATTTTGGTTAACTGAATCGCGGTTAAATTCAAAACAATGACGTCGTACATGTAGAGACATGTAAAAGGTAAAAAAACTAGTTATGCAACAGTTAAAAATTATTAGTGCCTCATTAATATGATACATAACGTATCTCACCAATTGCTAAAATATGTTATTTTTCTATTGGGATTGACAAAGAGCCTAGGAAGGATTTTTCTAGTTTACCGTATATCATAAATTGAACTATTGAAGCACACTGCACAGGAGAGAGGAGACTGGACAGCGTAGGCCGTAGGGAACAAAGATGACTGAGTAAATCTTTCCTAAATTTCCTGTTCCTATTCAATCTCTATCGAAAGTTGAACGAACTTCTTCTTTTAAGTTGTAACTTTCAATTCAAACTTGCTTTTGGGCATAGGTATCAGTTGGTTGGGTGTAAGTTGTAACTTTGTAAGGTAGGGTCACGCAGGTAAATTGCGGCCCTTCAATGTTTAATTGCGACCCTCTCAAGAGAGTCTCTTAAAACCTTCTCAACCGAAATTACATTTAAACGTTGCTGCACCATATCACAGAGTAAGTCAGTTAAAGCCAATTAATTAGCTTAGTTAGATTTCAATAGGTCAAAATTAGATCTAATTGGCTTAAAATTTTGAATTAATTCCTATTTTCCCATGTTAATTATGGCTTGAAATCTTCAAAAAATGAGCCAAATTGGCTTGGATCAGAATTTTTATGAAATTTTGGCTCAAAAACTGGCTTACAATTTTATTTCCAGCCTCTGAAACATGGATGTTGCATGGTACCTACCAGTGACCAGTCTGCAAAAGATGCATGAAGTTGTGAAGTTTACCCGGCGACTAGCTAGGTATTTACTATTTAGGCCTTGAAATTAGGCTCCTGAATTATCCGGTGACAATTTACTAATTAATTCCTATGTGTACATGTAAATAGCCAGTCTGCAGAATATGGAACATTTTTCCAAGACTCTCTGTGGGAGTTTTTGATTGAATTTTTAGAAATTTGAGATCTCTGCAGGAGATCTCCAAGTAAAATAGTATGTCTCATAAACTCACCATTTGTCTCTCCAGCTCTCTCCTAAATTCAACAAATTCTTTCCAAAATGATCAAATTTTCATAAATTCTCTCCAAAATAACATTGTATCATAGGAGAAAAATAGATAAAACTCGCCATTTGCAATTGAAGGGCTCGAAATAACTGTCACAAACTCGCCATTAAAATGGCGAGTTTGGACATGCTTTATTACTTGGGGAGATCTTTAATTAATTCCTATGTTACCATTAATTTAGCTGCGGGAGATTCTGAATCTGCTACTGTGAGTCAGAGAGTAACTGTCTCTCAAATTAAAATCTCTGCGGGAGAAGAGACGCATTATGCAGACTGGGTAATTAGTGGAGAGTATTTTGAAGTTTTTGGCCATTTTGGAGAGAAATTTGAAAATCTCTGGAGAAAAATTGCCTCTAAAATTAGATATCTGGAGACTGTCAGACTGATTGTGCTGCTGCATGCTTTGCAGACTGGTCCTATTGAAGATTTTACACTTGGAAACATCATTATGGTCTACCTATGCTAGTATGCCAGTCTCAGTTACTAGTCAGTACCATGTTTCAAAGTGTGGCTGGAATGTCTCCAGTTTAGTGAGAAAATGGATCCGTGTCGCCCAGTCTGTATTTGGTGCACAAAATCCCACTGACTTTTTCAAAAAGCTATAAAAATCCACCATAAATTTCTAATAATTTGCCAATTTGGCTGATCCACCAACATTTGCTCAATTTATCCACCCAAAATTAATGGTAACATAGGAATAAATAACTAAAATGTCTAAAAATCCACTGACTTTGCCAGAATATTATTTTCAAGGGGGGAAAGATAAATACAGACTGGCAGTCTGCAGACCAGTCTTCAAAAGATCATAGATGCATGAAGTTGTGAAGTTATTATAATAATAATCCGGTGACCATTGAGGCCTCTAAATCGGTATCCTGAATTATTCGGCGACAATTTTCAAATTAATTCCTATGTTTACATGTAATTAGTGGAGAGTATTTGGAATTTTTTGGCCATTTTGGAGAGAAATTTGAAAATCTCTGAAGAGAAATTGCCCAAAAAATTAACTAGCTATCTGGAGACTGATTGTGCATGCTTTGCAAACTGGCTGGCAGATTGCCACATTTAAGATACTTTAAAGAAGAAACTTGACTTCCTAGTGGAGATTATACACTTAGAAATTTGGAAACATCCTTATGCTTTGTGTCTGATGCATGTGCATCTATGGAGATTATTTTGCGAGAGGTTTACTTGTTATTTACATGTTTTCCAACTTATTTAACCCCTTAAAACTCAAAAGTCGCCAATATACTGGCGACTTTGTCCACACTTCAAAACATGGAGTCTGTTACACTTTTTCTCCTTTTAAAATAATATTCCAGCTCAGTCGGTGGATTTTTAGCTATTTATTCCCATGTTACCATTAATTTTCGGTGGATAAAGTTGGAAAATGTTGGTAGATCAGACAAATTATTGGAATTTTATGGTAGGTTTTTTCAGCTTTTTGAAAAGGTCGGTGGAATTTTGAGCACCAAATACAGACTGGTACCTATGTCATATGTCAGATGCCTGTGCATCTCTTGAACTAATTTAGGGGTGATGTACTTGTTTTTTACATATTTTTCAACCTATTTGACCTTTCAAAAGTCGCCAATATAATAGTCAATATACTGACGAATTTATCCATACTTTAAAATGTGGGACCCCATGTTTCAGAGGCAGGAAAATTGTAAGTCAAAATTTTACAAAAATTCTGAGCCAAGCCAATTTGGCTCATTTTTTGAAGACTCCAAGCTAAAATTAACATGGGAACATAGGAAATAATTCAAAATTTTAAACCAATTAGACATAGCTGAGTTTTGACCTTTTGAAAAATAAGCCAATTAATTGGCTTTAACTGACATACTCTCTAACATGGATGGGACCCAGTCTGTAAATCCCACTTACTTTTTCAAAAAGCTGACAAAATCCACCATAAGGCATAAATTTCCAGTTATTTAATATTTGGCTGATCCACCAACATTTCCCCAATTTATCTACCGAAAATTAATGGTAACAGGAATAAATAGCTAAAAATCCACCGACTTTGCCAGAATATTATTTTCAAAGAGAAAAAATTCTATCAACATGTCAGTGGAATTTACCAAGAAATACAGACTGGAATCAGACATCCTATGATGATGATCCTAGGTATCTGAGTTTTGACCTTTTGAAATCTAATACCAGCCTGCAGAACATAGGACATTTTTAACATTTTCTGTGTGAATAACCTTCATCTTCCTCCTATATTTACATGTATTTTGCTGAGAACAGAAGCCTAAATAGAGGATTTCTTCTAGAACAGTTTACCAGTTCCTTGGCTTCAACTTACATACTCTGTAACATTAGGTTAAAGCCATTAATGCTGCCAATTAATTCACTTGAAATTATTTCCTATATTCCCATGTTAATTTTAGCCTCATTTTTAAGTAATCTAGTTAGCTAGCCCATGTAAAATACCAGTCTGCAGAATATGGAACATTTTTCCAAGACTCTCTGTGGGAGTTTTTGATTGAATTTTAGAAATTGGAGATCTCTGCAGGAGATCTTGAATTAATTCCTATGTTACCATTAATTTAGCTGCGCGACATTTTGAATTAATTCTTATGTTACCATTAATTGAGCTGTAGGAGATTCTGAATCTACTACTGAGAGTCATAGACCAACTGTCTCTCAAATTAAAATCTCTGCTGGAGAAGAGACTCATTCTATAAACTAGTATGACTCATAAACTCTCAATTTGTCTTTCCAAAAATAACCAAATTTCTCTCCAAACTGATCAATTTATCATGAATTCTCCCAAAATAACATTGTAGCATAGCCAGTCTGCAGAAACTGCTAAAGTGCTTGTAGAGATCTCTTAATCTGTTTGCAGTAAAATTAATGTAAATATTGGAATTAATATTCCCAAATATCTCCCATATTCTACAGACTGGTAGCATAGGAGAAAATTATTTATTTCTCACCAAAATGAAACAATTGAAAGGCTCAAAATAAGTTAAATAACTGGCACAAACTTGCCATTAAAATGGCAAGTTTGGACATGCTTTATTACCTGGTAGCTAGCTTAGCTTGAAATTTTTAAAAATGAGTCTAGCCTACTGCCCACTTTATAAAAAGTGTTTTTTTTTCTGATGAATTATTTAAATTACTTTGTTGGAGTTGAGCAAACCTTAAAATACAGTAATAAATCAATAGGAAATGTATAATCTGCAGCATTTAGCCTCTAAAATTCATCTGTTAGCTCCCTAGGGCCAGACTACAGAATATGGAACATATTTCCAAGACTCCCTATGACAAATCAGAGCCCAATTTTAGAAATTTTATATCTCTGCAGGAGATCTTGAATTATTTCCTATGTAATCATTCATTTTGCTGCTGGAGATTTTGAATTAATTCCAGTCTGCAGAATATGCCATATGGGAGATATTTGGGATATCAGTCTGTATTTCATGGTAAATTTTTCCCTTTGAAAATAATATTCTAGCAAAGTCAGTGGATTTTTAGCTTTCTATTTCTAGGTTACCATTAATTTGCGGTGGCTAAATGAGGACAATGTTGGAATGATCAGTCTAATATGTTGGTGGATTTTTTCAGCTTTTTGAACGAGTCGGTGGGTATTTGTGCACCAAATACAGACTGGTTGGGATATTCTCTTCGAACAATTTTGAATTAATTCCTATATTTACATAAATTTTGCTACAAACACTTCTGAATCAATCCCTATATACCTATACATTAATTTTGCTACAAACAGAATAAGAGATCTTCACAAACACTTTACCAGATTCTGCAGGCCGGAAAATCAATTCCTATGTCACTATTAATTTAACTGTGAGAGATTCTGAATTTGCTTCTGAGAATCAGAGAGAGGCTGTCTTTCAAACTAAAATCTCTGCAGGAGAAGAGACACATTATGCTGAGTGGGCCTAAGGTATTTTCCAGTGTGGCCTACTGCCTAAATTTGTCGGCTGAAAATGTTTGTGAAATTTTGGCTCATATTATGAAGCCTAATATCTACTTTAAAATGAGTTAAATTCCTCACTATGAATTATGGCAAAAATTGGGATACACTTTGTCAAATTGTCACCCAGTCTGTATTTGGTGCACAAAAACCCACTGACTTGTTAAAAAAGCTGAAAAAATCTACAAACATATTTGGATGATCCACCAATATTTTAAAATCTTCATTTAGCCACCGAAAATTAATGGTAACATTCCAGACTGTATTTCATGGTTAATTCCACCGACTTGTCCAATACATCGAGTAGAGAGATGAGGAATGTCTTCCTTGATGATATAAGAAGAAAACTGCGGTAATTTTTTCTTTCAGGCAGACTTTTGACCCATGAAGATGCGTCAAAGTAATTGGTAATTGTCATCTAACCACATAAGAAGATTGGAGATCAAGCATGATATTAGTGATGGGACGATACCAAGATTTTTAACGATTCCGATTCTATCCAAATGTACCGATTCCCGATATGATTCCCGATAGCTGATTATATTTTTATTGGGTTAGTTATTTAGCTACCTAATGGTACCTAACCAAGGTTTATTATAATTCTTCAATATATTAATAATTCCATTAATTAATTTTACTTAGTAGTGTTTACAAGTAGGCTGAAACTTGTATGGTAAAGCCATATAGGTTTTATTGAAACTGTTTTAACACATTAGTATTCATTTTATTTTGTAACCATTAAAGGTCCTCTCCAGGCTCCAGGAAAAAAACAGAGTTTATTAAATAATATTGTAGAACTAAGGTTTATGATCATTAATCTGCAAACTGCATAAAATTTAGTTCAGTATATAATTTTCTTTTATTATACAGTATATGCTTTAAAGTTAATATTTTCTTATTGCAACAATTGATACAAAACACTAAACTGATGCTGAAGAAAAAGATTGTACACTCTTTGTGCATGTTCGGTCTTTATTCAAGATTTAAATTGTTTCCTGAAGTATAAAAACGTTTCTATAATTAGTTTCTCCCACTTTGTACCTTTACAGTTATATTTAATAGTGAATTGATGATACCTACCCAGTTGGCATTCAAAACAAACGGTGTAGCTACATTCTTTTTCTTCTGACTGAAAATTAGCAAGTCGGAAGTAAAATTGGTTTTGTAGTGTTTTGATTATGAAAATCTTTAAAACCAGCCATAAATATGCCTTCAAATTTCATGAAGTTTGCAGCAAAATGATTAGAACATTAGCCTCATTGATCTAAATGATAAAAATGCTTGGAGGTGACCCCGTACCTTTAATGTAAATACTAAATAAATAAGTAAAAACCTAAATTAATTTGATAGTTAGACTATTGGAAATCTGGAATATATTCAATTTAATTGAAATTACAGTACAAGATATTATTCAACTAGTTACTAACTTATTAGGGAGTATTGTGTCTGATCTCATCTAGAAATACATACACTTCATTTTAAGTTTTACAGGACATATATACGTATTACCATGTTACATATAATACACAAATAATCGTTTTAGGTATCGGAATCGCCCTAAAATTTTGATACCCCGATTCCCAATACCTTGAAAAACCCCGATTCTCCGATTATTCTGATACGATTCCGATTAATCGTCCCATCACTACATGATATCTTCAAATAATTTTGACATCATCATCTTGTCTAGTTATTTAGCTATTAAAATTATATTGTGAATCCTCAGATTTATTTCAAATTTAACTATTTCTATAATGGAGAGTGATAGTAGTGATGATGAGATATTTTGGGGTCCGGTTACTGATAAGGAGAAGAAACTCATGGGGAAGTTGAAAGGAAGAAGAACTCTGGTGCTTCAGAAAAATAAACCTTTATACAACAGGTATGTTCTTGCCTTTTATATTCATAATTTTACACAGTGTGAATGGTTAGATATTCGTGTGCTTGTTTTTAATTATCATTAAGAGTCAAATATCTTCTAACTGGAGTTAATCTCTGTAATTTAAATATTTTTTATTCAATCATTAATTACAATCAATAACTTCAGTTAGATGTTCAAATAAGTTTTTAATATTATAATTAGCTGTTAAACTGTTCTTCAATTTGCTTGCAGAGATCAAAATGAAGAAACCCCTAAGAAAAATGGATCTTCTGAGCTACCGAATAATGTGGAAATGACTGATGCAGAAGACATTACTGACAAACAGAATGATTCCATGAGGAGTTTTAGATCATACAGAAATGAATCTGTTGACCGAGATTTAGCAGAACTTGCTGCTACAATCAGTGAAGGAATTAACATCTCCTCAGATTGTAGTGATGTTCTTGTATCATCTCAAGATGATGGAACTGATCTTGATACAAGCAAACATGAACCTATCAGTCAAACAAACTTTAAGCACAGCATAAGTGAAGAGAAAAGCTCAAATAATGAGTCAGTGTCAAATCAAAATGATGCCAGCAAAGCAGACTCGAATATAGCAGATAAAAATAATTTACAGACGGAAGAAGTTTTTTCAACTCCTACAAGTGTTTTACCAAAGACTTATTCTGAAGTGAATAAAATAGACTACAGCTACCTGTCTGAAAGATATTCAACAATTAGCTTGGCTGAAGAGTTGAATGAATTGAGCATAAACAAAAGATTAGATTTTGCAAATAACTCGAAACTTCCCGACTGTACTACAGATGATACCAAAGTATGCAAAACTCCTGAAAATGACATGGAATGTAATACTTCTACTAGTATGAATCAATTTATGAAGCAGAAAGATCAATCCTGTGATGTGGCACAACCAAATGATGTGGAACAAATTGAACAACAGGAATTTATGAATATTCAGGGACAGAATCAACAGTCAAAATTGATGGATGGTCTGGAACTGCAGCCAGAATTGATAACAGAAGTGGATGCAAAACCGCTCTCAGAACCAATGATTGAGAATGTGGATCTGACTCAAAAGGATGAGGATATTCATCTTGATGAAACTGTTACTGTTGAAGATTTACAAAGGGGTTGTATCAAAGAAATGCAGGACCCTGTTGAAACTTCACCTGTGACTACTGCATTCAGTTCAGAACTGGTTAAAAGTCTTTCAAATGAAAGTATGCTAAGGGCTGACAGTGATCCACTATCATATGTTTCTCTCTATTCTAACTCTGAAAATTCCTATGGAAATATATCAAATTTATCTCCCAGTGTTCCCATAAAATTAAAACACAGACCCTTCAGTAAGTTGCTCCCTGAAGAAGTAATTACTCCACCTCCTAAATTATTATCTTCTGGGAACCATCAAGCGATGAGTTCAAGTCTCAAATCTAATAGCAGGAGCTTGACTAAGCTGCCAACACAAAACTGTTCATCTTTGGCTGATAAAATAAGTCGTAAGCTGTCCGCTCCTTTGGATACTAGCAATCTCGGCATTCTTTCTGAAGTTGCAGCTCTACACCCTCCCATTACAGTTGATACTGAGGTAATTACAGAGAAACATGATGATTCATCGCTTCAAACTCCTACTAAACGTCACAACTTCACTGCGACTACTCCTTGCTCTGATGGTAACAAGTCTGTCAACTCTCCTGCTAGGGAAAAGTTCCTTTCGATTGTACAGCAGTGTCGAGAAGATAGGAAAAGTGGCCTCACACCTAAGAAGTTAACTGGGGTTCGAAATTTGGATAGTATTCTTTCAGATAGCGGCGTCAAAACAAGAGAAAGTATGTTTTCATCGCTTGAGATCATCGATGTTCACAAGAAGGAAAATTATGCAGGATTCATCATTGACGAAATTGTTGAGGAAATGGAAACAACTGAGCATGAAATTAATACTAATGAACCTATTTGTGATAATGGGGAGAGGGAAAATCATCATGAAAATTCTGAAAAGGATCATGAGCAATCCTTGGTCAATGATTCTAAAATAAATATTTCTGCTGATACTTCAAAGTTCTACAGTGACAATGATGCCTCTAAGTTCGATGGTGATAATGATGGCTCTAAATTCGATGGTGATATTGATTCATCTAACTTACATTGTGATAATGATGGTTCTAACTTCTATGGTGACAGTAGTAATGTCAGTGATATCAATTCCTCTTATTATTCTCAAGCTTCAGAAAGAGATGACATGGTTCCTAGATTTGATGATACTTTGGAACACATGGAAATGCTTTTGAAGGCAAGTCAGAAATTTAAAGAAAATCAAGAGAAGGAAAAAACTTCATCTGAAGAACATAAGGAAACTCTTTCTAATCCAAAAGAAACTGTCGATAGTTCAATTGAAAATATTGATTATCAAGCTGAGAATTCGGATGGTCATTCTGAGAGAGCTGACTTATCAAATGATAAAATTCTAACCAGCTGTGAATCTATAAAAACAGATGAGAGTATGAACCTATGTGACATCGTCATCTCGGAAATTAACTCTTCCGAAGCTAATTGTGCAGATCTTTCAGGTAGCTCTGAAGCAAGTCCCAGAAAATTCAGTGCTGCAAGTTCATTGTCAAGCTTCAACCCTCCAATGGAGTCGACAAGATCATCCACTCGATTCAATGAGGATATCATTCCTAATTCTGTTGATGATGCAGTCAATGAAAGTATGGAAATCATCGATATTATGGCTGTACCAATGGCTTCAACATCAGCTCATCAAAACACTACTTTTGCCATCACCAAACCTTCGATTGGTGCACAGAATTCATTGAAGCCTACACGCCCTATCTACAAACTCTCTGCTTCGAAATCTGTGCCTGTGGCAGTTGTGACGCCTAATGTATCCCCCTCTCCTTCTAAAAATAAATTTGGTGTTGCTAAAAGTGGCAGACTAGTCACTCCTTGCAGAGCAGTTGTTACTAAACCATCAAACTCCGATGGCAGTGTTGGCAAATTCTCAACTCCTCAACCGAAACCAAGACTCTTTGTACCAAATGCAAGTAAATCCACTAGTAAATTGCCTGTTGTGAAGAAAACACCACTATTCACTCCCCCAATTACCCCTCGGTCTGTGAAAAAGTAAGTTATTGCTGTGAATGTAACTACTAAATGTATAGCATCTCTTCTTAACAAAGAATATGAATACTAATTTGAAATAGGTACTTGCTGTACCATTTCATTTTTGTCTGATTATTTATTTTATAATTTTGTTGTGCAGGTCCCCCTACAAACCTGTCATGGGTCCTGTGGCGAAGTCTCTCCAGAAGAACCCCCCTCCTTCCCTGTTCATGGCTGTGAGAGCCAAAGATGTTAGCGAGAGAGCCTTCCAAGCTGCTAAAATGAGAGGCAATCAGTCTGCCGAGGTGAGAAGAACTGTTCTCTATGTTTATTATAGCTTCTCTCTTCTTTTGTACTCTCCTACCTTTTGTTTATACTCTCTATGTTTTGTTTATACTCTCTATGTTTTGCTTATACTCTCTATGTTTTGTTTATACTCTCTATGTTTTGCTATACTCTCTATGTTTTGCTTATACTCTCTATGTTTTGTTTATACTCTCTATGTTTTGCTATACTCTCTATGTTTTGCTTATACTCTCTATGTTTTGCTTATACTCTCTATGTTTTGCTTATACTCTCTATGTTTTGCTTATACTCTCTATGTTTTGCTTATACTCTATGTTTTGCTTATACTCTCTATGTTTTGCTTATACTCTCTATGTTTTGTTTATACTCTCTATGTTTTGTTTATACTCTCTATGTTTTGTTTATACTCTCTATGTTTTGTTTATACTCTCTATGTTTTGTTTATACTCTCTATGTTTTGTTTATACTCTCTATGTTTTGTTTATACTCTCTATGTTTTGTTTATACTCTCTATGTTTTGTTTATACTCTCTATGTTTTGTTTATACTCTCTATGTTTTGTTTATACTCTCTATGTTTTGTTTATACTCTCTATGTTTTGTTTATACTCTCTGTTTTGTTTATACTCTCTATGTTTTGTTTATACTCTCTATGTTTTGTTTATACTCTCTATGTTTTGTTTATACTCTCTGTTTTGTTTATACTCTCTATGTTTTGTTTATACTCTCTATGTTTTGTTTATACTCTCTATGTTTTGTTTATACTCTCTATGTTTTGTTTATACTCTCTATGTTTTGCTTATACTCTCTATGTTTTGCTCATACTCTCTATGTTTTGCTTATACTCTCTATGTTTTGCTTATACTCTCTGTGTTTTGTTTATACTCTCTATGTTTTGCTTATACTCTCTATGTTTTGTTTATACTCTCTATGTTTTGTTTATACTCTCTATGTTTTGTTTATACTCTCTATGTTTTGTTTATACTCTCTGTGTTTTGCTTATACTCTCTATGTTTTGTTTATACTCTCTATGTTTTGCTTATACTCTCTATGTTTTGTTTATACTCTCTATGTTTTGCTTATACTCTCTGTTTTGTTTATACTCTCTATGTTTTGTTTATACTCTCTATGTTTTGTTTATACTCTCTATGTTTTGTTTATACTCTCTATGTTTTGCTTATACTCTCTATGTTTTGCTTATACTCTCTATGTTTTGTTTATACTCTCTATGTTTTGCTATACTCTCTATGTTTTGTTTATACTCTCTATGTTTTGTTTATACTCTCTATGTTTTGTTTATACTCTCTATGTTTTGTTTATACTCTCTATGTTTTGTTTATACTCTCTATGTTTTGCTTATACTCTCTATGTTTTGCTTATACTCTCTATGTTTTGCTTATACTCTCTATGTTTTGCTTATACTCTCTATGTTTTGTTTATACTCTCTATGTTTTGTTTATACTCTATGTTTTGTTTATACTCTCTATGTTTTGTTTATACTCTCTATGTTTTGTTTATACTCTCTATGTTTTGTTTATACTCTCTATGTTTTGTTTATACTCTCTATGTTTTGTTTATACTCTCTATGTTTTGTTTATACTCTCTATGTTTTGTTTATACTCTCTATGTTTTGTTTATACTCTCTATGTTTTGTTTATACTTGTTTATTTTCAACTACTACTAGACTCTTCAACCATTTCTCAATATATGTGTACGGAAATCGCATTGATTGGAACTATGTTTACTATTTATCCCCATGCTTATTAAGCTACCATTAGAATTACTAAATTGATAACACTGCGAAATAACTTATCCATGAGACTCTATTTTCTAGATAGCTGCTATATCACTTGTATGATATTATCGAAGAATTCTATGCATTAATTAATATTTTTGGAGTAATTTCCTCATCAAAAACTAGTTAGTTAGCTACTACACAAATACAGGTTCATGTAGCTATATTTAAATGAAGTTGATAGAACAGTTAAGGGAGTGGAAACTACGATCACAAAATTAATATTTTGGTCTTCAAAAACAAATTCATGAACTAAATATTTATGTTGTTCTTTTTCTCATATTATTCTCCTGTTTCCAGAGCCCCTCTTGCCCACCTCCCTCCCCTGCTAATCGCAAGACTCCAGTGTTGCCTCATGTCTTCTATAAATCTGCTCCTTCCTTTGAAATAAACGTAAGTAATAAATATATCGATTGTCTTGAAAATAGAAATATTGTTCATTTATAATCAAGTTATTCAAAGTAATGTATAGCCAATAAGAACCATTTTATATGAAAGCTCGTGAAACACACTAGCCTGACACTGTCCCTTTTTCAGAGTGGAAGTAATAAGGAGAATCAGACTCCACACAGACAGTGCTGCTCCAAACCAGCGGTGACTCCAGACTCCCAAATGAGAGTCATGAAGCACAAAGGTAGGGGTTGCTCCTTTCTTACTTATTTGGTCATAAATAAATAGCTTTTAAAATAGATTTCAATAAAATGGTTGTTTTAAAAAGTAACCATGTCTAACAAATTCAGAAAGTTGTCAATAAATGATATTTTTTATATTTTTGTAGCTATTATATATATATATTCTCTTAATTGACTACGGAAAAAAAATTGATGACTTGAAAAAGTTTGAACTATATTTGTCATAATTATTGTAGAAGTGAAGTTAATATATTCATTTTTTTATATTAGTTATTTTTCTAGCCAATGAATGGAATTGAAAGAGAAAACAGTTAATTTAAGATACCCTTGAACTCTTAGCTACTTATTTAATGTTGCATTTCCTTTAAACTTATTCAACATAATGAGTTAAATATACACAGTAGCAATAATAAAAATATAATTAGTATTGATAATTTTTTTAAAATCTATTCGTATATTATACCTCTGAATTAAAAGCATGGAATTAAATGATAAATAATTTACTGAAGCAACATTTAATCAGTATCATAAAACCAAGATAATTTTCGTCCATTCTCTAATATCATAATTTTAATTTTCTTAGCTAGCTATTTAGCTACATTAAAATTATTAATTTCTGTGTTCGATATTATATAGGTAGTTTTTTCTTATCAATTATTTGATGATATTTGTCTCATTCTGCATCTATCTTTAAACTGTCATTAGTTCCTATGAATACAGTTCACTTCTTGCCACTTAAACACTTACCCTCTAAAAGTAGCTATTCCTACTTCTTTACCTCCTTTTCAATATCCTGACACTAATTCTAACTGCTTAATGTTTCAGGTCGAGCTTTAATGAGTCAAAACGCAGCGAGTGACCCATTGGAAGTGTCTGTGCTAGAGAGGCGATCCATCTGCTACACCGATACCCTCTCAGAGAAGAGCAACATCTAACTACTCTCCATCTCACTCTTTCTATTAGACACTAGAGTTAAGAACTAGAGAGGTACTGAAAAGATTGATAGCATTGGTTAAGGTACTGAACAGGTCAATTTAGTGCTGCAGCTTTTTTTAGTTCATACGAACTGATTCCACTGCTAAAAAAATTGAATACGAATAAAGTATTATTCCATGTGTTAGACCTATAAAATTTCTATTCTTCGCATAGCTTTATTCCTCGTAGTTTGTTAGTCTTTAAGTTCTATAAGATTCTTGTTTACCCCTAATTATTTCTATTTCAATTTGACTTCGTGGTCTCCATGTAATACCACAGCTATTCTATAAGATTTCACCATTAAAACCATCGACAGATGTAATTGTCTGTTGTCATTTTCCCCAAGAAGAAAGAGTGCCGTATTTAATTTCTATATCAAGTTATCAACACGTCCCTGCGTTTACAAGTTTAGCAGAGATTCCACTTTAGCGTAATGTTTCCCGTGCATATTTTATCAATGTGATATTGGTTAACTAATAAGAAATGGTTGTTGGCAGCATGTGTACCTAAACGCAAGAGAGGACATACGAGGGGAACGTGTTAAAAGGGTTAGCAATGTGAAATAAATATTCTTAGGTGATCTTCTCATCCATTAGCTCTTCACATTTACAATGTTTATTATTTTCTAACACTACTTGCAGTATTAGAAGGTAGCGCTAGGGTTATGCTCTTCAACTACGAGGTAGCTATTGCATTTTTGCAGTAGGCCTAGGCTCGTAATCCTATTTTAATATAACCTCTTCATTTTCCTCTTCCATTCGAGAGTGTAGCATTCCCTTTTCGTCACATAACTTGGTTGACTGCATTCATTGAGTAGCTTTTCTGCATTCATGAACTTGTCACTGACTTGTGTTACTTTCCTTTTCATCTGTTTTTTTTTAAATTTATTCAAGCCTTTGGTTTAGAAACGGACCAGGCTACTAAATTGATCATTCACAATGGAATTTAATAAAGCATGTGCTTCTTGGTTAACCACAGGCAGGGTTCTAAGTAAATTACTCGAATGATCAAATTACTACTAACAGTGTTCGAATTAATAAAAGTTAGTTGATCTTCAAGTTGAACCATTTCGTCTAAGGCACGGCTACTATGGATGCGTATTCAAGCGATTTTTCGCACTGAAGATATCGTCAGTGCGAGGTGGTTACACTGTACGCGATTTCTGATTGTCAGTATATTTCAGCCCAATTAATATTGGGGTCTAAACTATGTTTATTTGATGTAAAGTTCGGGAGAAATTAAAAACCTTCCTGTTTGCGACGCTAATCTGATTATTTTTTTCATTGCGCACAATTTTTGAAATACCTAAAAAAAGGGTACACAGTAACAACCAATTAAGCCTTTATATGAACAAATAGGTATAATATATATAATTAAAAAATATCTGTATAATTTCTGATAGGTAGTATAATTAATATATTTCCAAAACGCCTGAGTAAACAGTAACGGAAATCGCAAGTAATAGAATTAAACACAAAAATGACCGAATCTGTCGCTAAAAAAAATCAAACTCATTTGAACGCTGAAGTTGTTCTGACGACCAAACCGTCAGAACAACCTACACTTAGCTTCACCTAATCAATTAGTAATTAATAATAACTGAATTTAATTATTTTTCATCGCTATTTGATATCAATCATTCTATTACTGTATCTATATCTTACTTTTACTGTTTTCCATATTTCTATAGAACAGGAATTACTGCATCACTACAATTTTCAGTTTTTTGTCAGTCGATCGCACCAGCGGGCTCCGCCGAGATGTTGTTAGGTCTTAGCAACTCCCGGTTGTTCCTGAGACATTTAGCATGACCTCTGGTAATCGGGCCACTTTTTAAATTTTCCCTTTTTGGTAGTCCATATCTTATACTTTAAGCAATTGGTAATTCGAAATTTGATTATTCAAGCAATGGAGTATTCAGGTAATTGTTCATTCGATCAATTATTGTCGAAAGTCAGTCGATCATGAAGTAGATTCTCGTTTATTAGCTGCACCTAGCCGTCCTTGTTTCTAATTAGTAGGGATGTGACAATATGCATAATTTTTTGATGCGATATGCAGCATATTATATGCCTATTTCTGCATATAAATACCAAGTGTCATATAAATTTAATAATACATTTGTATTTTCAATATTCCACCTACAAACTTTTTAAATTTGAAGAATTCGTTCGATTATTTATTCTTGGCTCCACAGTTAAAATCGTTTTCTATGCAGGGGTACCAGAAGAAAACGGCATAGGTTAGACATTTACATGTTAAAAATTGACCAAGAAGTGCATATTTCTCGTTTATATCCCCTTGAAATATATGCAGATAACTGCATATATGCAATATGCACAATGTCACATCCCTAGTAATTAATAATAATTACGATACATATATAAGCCGTACGCGGCTTGTATATGCACATCAGTCACAGATCAGTGAATATGGGAAGAGGTCCCACAACAGTATTTTAAATTTTCTAGCGACACTTAGCATCGGAGGCGTCCTCACCGTGACGTAACCTTGGAGTGGCCTACGATTGTTACATTACATATTTTTAATTATTCAAAGGTGACAAAAAGAGAATAATATTGAATTTAAATATGCCCCTTAAAATCAAATTATTTATTTTTGATATTAAACTGATAAAAAAATTATATATCTATGATTAATATAATTATTTCTGATTTGTACAGGTGTTTGTACGAATTTGAAGCGTTGGTTCATTTCTGATGCAATATCAAGAGCGGTGGGTGTGCTCTTTAATCTGTGACCAAATTTACTAATTTTCTTATATTTCAGTTGATTAAACGAGTGAGAAATGGGCAATGGGGGAAAATGTTCATTTTTAAATTTTTCCAATACATCTAAAGATCGGTACAAGTTGTTTTCATTCAGAAATTATGATAACAATCTGTGGGTAAAGGGCCAAAGGCTTGCAACAATGGCGGTGAAACTGAACAGTTAATAAGTCACTATTCAGATTGTTCGAAACATTTTAGCTCCTACTCCGATTCTTATTTTCTATTTTATAATGTAAATACTTTAAAATATACGAATTTCATTAACTTTTTTTCTTGAAAATTAAAAATAGTCCCTCTTATTGGAAGTAAAAAAGAAAATGTAGCTCTGACCGTTATTTATATACAGGCAGGCCTCGCTTTAAGTACAACTCACTTTAGTTAAAGTGGTACTTATTTTGAGTCATGTTTCGAAATAAGAACCGTTCGTAGACATAGAAAACAGAGACAATTTTTGTGATTATTTCACGGTAACTAAATAAACATCAAAATTATAATCCAGATGAGGTTATTAGAAGCAATTGGTTCAGAAATTCAACATGTCCCATTTTAGGGCTATTTCCGTGTTATTGCACGGTTCCATATTTTCGAAAACGTGAAAATCATTTTATATTAATCATTATTTAACTTTTATTTCAATTGGTATCCATGATACCAATTAGAATAGAAGTTAAATAATAATTATAATATTTTCTTTTCTGACATGTCCGAAATTGTATAACCAACCAATAACTTGGAACTTAGTACCCTGCTACCAAAACTATTTCATAGAGCATAAAATTGCTGTTTGTTAAATATAGCACAGTAATTATAGAAGTCGAAACCCCATTTTACACTGTGGCGCTCGCCATGGCGGTGTTGTCTCTCTCTACAGATATGGCGCTCACCATTCTCAAAATTGCTATTCCACTAGACGAGTCGATATGGCAGTGATTGTGCATTGAAATTTAGGGAAAATTGAAAAATTTACTATGAAATGAATCGTAGCATTGAAATTCGATGTCATCACGATTATATATTTAGTTAATTATCTTTTTGATAGTTGTGTGTAGCAATTCCATGCCTATATAGTATTAATATTTTTAATTCTATTGATTGTATGGCAACACTGTACACTCTCCAGTCTACACAGAAGCGTTGATTCCTTTTTTTTTATACAAAACCTGTTTATTTCTTATGCAGATTCTACAATGTATCACGCAGTAGCCATTCAAAGTCTTAAATAACTTTTTAAAATGAAAAAAAAAAAAAATCCACAACTTCAAATCTCTCTAGCAGGCTTCAGTGACAATTTCATCACCTTAAAACGGTGGCGGTGTTCGTTCCATCGCGCAGTGAAGCTCGTATTACACTGTGCCGCTCGCTATGGCGGTCGCCACGGTTTTGTTATTTTTCTCTCTAACTCCGCCCCTTTTCTCTCTAATAGCAAAAAATGTCTTGGCGAGCACCACGAAATTGTGATCGCTCACTGCGCGATAGAACCAACACCGATACCGTTTCAGAGGTGATGAAATTGTCACTGAAGCCTGCTTAAGAGATTTGAAGTAGTGGAAAAAGGATTTTGTTTCATTTTAAAAGTTATTTAAGACTTTGTACGGCCACTGCGCGATACAAAAAAGGAATGAACGCTTCTGTGTAGTGTCCAGTGTTGCCATACAATCAATGGAATTAAACTTTTTAATATATACGCATTGAATTGTTTCACACAACTATCAAAAAGATAATTAACTGAATATATATTCGTGATGACATCGAATTTTATTGGTACGATTCATTTCATTTTCCCTAAATTTCAATGCACGATCACCGCCATATCGACTCTTCTAGTGTAGAGAGAGACAATATCTGTAGAGAGAGACAACACCGCTATGGTGAGCGCCACAGTGTAATACGGGCTTGAGCGATCACAATTTCATGGCGCTCGCCATGGCATTGTTCGCTATTAGAGAGAAAAGGGGCGGAGCTAGAGAGAAAAATAACAAAACTGTGGCGAGCGCCACAGTGTAATATGGGCTTTAGTATCTATTAATTAATCACCTATACTGAGTGAGAGTTAAGCTATGGATGGATTTTAAAACATTTAATAAATGCACAATTTTAAACTTTTTCATCACAGTCACAAACAATGAAAGACTGTATATTATTAATAATATGCTATATACGTGGTACTCTAATAACTCTTGAACAAATTTTCTTTCTATAACTCATAGAAAATGAGATATAATATCAAGGAGTGACAACTGACAATAATTATAATTTTCTTGTTACTTTTATTCGCTTTAGTAACCGTTCAGTAACTAAACTGAGTCGGTAACTAAAGCGGGAGATGCCTGTATACCTATTGTGAATTTTTTTTCACATATTTCGTCCTAGCGCAAGCCCTTTTTAATTCCATTTTTTTTAAATTGCTGCAGTATGTATAATTTTTGACGTAACTTACAGATATTCAAAATATATGCATAAAAAGTAAACGAATAAAACTGTGTTTCTTGGTTTTTATCTTTGAAAGTTCGTAAAATAAACTAATTTGAAAATGGGTTTCCTTTTTTTTGCAGCGAACCTGTATAACCTTTTCATTTTAATCTTCCATCCGTGAGTGCACCCGCCGGTCCTTAAATTGTGTCATTTTTTATTTTCTTTCTAAAGGCCATTTTACAAGTACGCTCTTTTCCCCACATTCATTCCCTATGTGTAAATTACAATCAATGAGCGTGAGTGATTCCTGATGCGCTTTTACACGTACAGTGCGCCAATGCAGACGTTCAACCAACGTTTAACCAAAAAAAACTTTATTTTCTCTGAAATACAGTATTTTCAGCTGAAGTATTTTATGTCATTAAACAATTAATGTTTATCTATATCATAATAGCGAGGCACACCGCCTCTCTCCCCCCTTTCTTTATTATTAAATAATATGCATGAAGCGAATACATTTTTCACAGTTTCATATTTATTATTAAAATATGATTTAAACTTTTTTCCTGAGGAAAACAACGCTCGATTCATCACTGTTGTCATTATACAAACGCTATTATCAACATCACCGTTCTTCATCACTGCCGCTCATGAGTCAAAAATCAAGACATGCTTGATATGGCGGGATTGTGATTTCCAATCAGTTTCAATTGTAACAAAAATGAGAACTTGAATACTTACTAGTGAGACTTAAAATGAATGATCTTGTTTAATTGTGTAACTTTAGTTTAGTTCTATTTGAAGGCTAGAAATCATAAATGGTCAATTTAAATGAATAAAGAAAATTGATGAAATGGCTCATTCTTGATTACTTGCTTCGTTGATATTTTGTCATATATAAATAAAAGATATAGGAATATGGTGACACTTATAAGTAATGCGCATTTTGTTGGTCTAGTATGCATTTTTGAACTGTAGCCTTCTGTTCATTAGCCTAGTTCGGATTTCCTGACTTTTTAAATCCTTAAACTAGAAAACGTTTAAACTCTTATCATTTACTGAAAATACAAATGGATTAATCGATACAATATTTAACCTAGATAATAGATACTGCAACATGTAACTTACCGCTCCAATGGGAGTTTCTAAAATATTACATTCATCCTTGTGATATTTGTTTAACATTTGACATTTAGATAAAAAATAAGCAGTATAGTGACATTGTTCAACTTCTTGTCTTTCTTCCATTCTTTTTATTTTACAGTTTCGTTCTTTGTATCTCCTATGACAAAAACATTTTAGAAACAAATCTACTAAAATTAATTACATCCTTCATTTTTGAGGTCAATATATATTACCCTTTTTTTCAGTACCATTTATGTTTCCATAGAACTATATAATCTTATTTTAAAAAGGATTAATATTTAATTGGAAGAAATTAGTAGAATTGGGTCTTTCCCATTTGACGACCCCCACCAGATTTAATTTATATTAACTTTTTTATATGTATTTTTGTCCATAGAATCTGAAAAACAAATCCGTTTTTTGAAGAAACTAATAGCTTTTGAGATATGATTTAGTACGAATAAAAATAATGTTCCAGTAAAAACACTAGAAACTAAGGAGGTTGAAGATTCTAAATTTGACAGGCTAGCTGATATTATGTTGATGGGTTTCCAAAATTTACAACAGTCAATTGACGGTTTGGTTGCCTCTGAATATGATCCTCTCGATAAGCGCTATGGTCAATATCGACAAATGTCCGGAGGACGCTTCTTGGTCTCTGCGAAAGATGTCTCAAATTCAGAGAATGTCTTAAAGATAAAGTCGCTTTTCAAGGCAGGGTTTGAAATCAGTGAGTCTTTTAAAATCAATAATGACTACTCCGAAGCGCAGCAAACCCTGTTAAGAAACGTGGATTCTTCAATCAAAGATGATGGCTGCTTTTAACTATGTATATGAAAGCTCTCGTGATGTCTCCAACTATGTCTCTGGATAAATAGCATATAAATCTCGTAAAGCATTTGGTTATTGCTGCGGAAAAAATTTCTTGGGGATGCGCGATGAGCCTTCAAGCACAAACTACACTCAATCCTGTCACGCGGTGATTTGCAAACTGCACCAGAGGATCTGAACGATGCTGTTGTTAAGTCTTTTGCCATCCTAGATGCTATCTCAAATGTCATCAGAATCAGTGCAATTTCGTCAATCGAAGCAGGCTTAGCGATACTAGAGAAGCAACATGAAGAACCTTTTTCCAAACGTGTTTTGAGATCGGTGTGTAATTGCTTCTCAATGCTCAGAGAAAACGTACCACAGAAAATGTCACAGATGATCATGTTCGCACATTCATAAAGTCGAAGTGTAACAAATATTCTTGATTCATTATCATGCAAAAAATGTAAAGTGTATAATAATTTAATATATTGCGTTATTGATTAATTTGTTATGTTAATTGTATGTACCTATATTTGAGTAGTATAATAAAATCATTATTTTAAAAATATCTTTCCATGATCCAAAATAATTGACTTATTTACAACAAATAAAATATTAGTTAGGTGTCGAAACATTAAACTTCTCAAAATACATGGTAATATAATATTGGCCTTGTTTTGAGAGCTGTAAAAGGCAATAAATCAGTCCGTACCTAGAGTTGTCCATGGAGAAGGTTAGGTAGAATTTTAGATTATATAGGTAGGTGGGGATGGGAGATAGTCCTGGCTTCTGAGCTCAAATCAGACCAGGAGGGGGTAATTTGGCTAAGAGATGATAGGGACCAAATAGCTTCAGTTCACGGTAGGAAGTCAGGGATAATTCTTAGAGGGGAAGCTTTAGATATTTGGAAGAGGGAGGGTCAGGAGAAGTGGTTATGGGAGAGGGTGACAGCAGGGCCTTAGATTAGTCACTGCTTATCAGCCTATTTGGGGTAGGGATTTAGAGGGTAAGTATGACTAGTGGGGGGGGGGGAGAGGTATTAGTGATAGGAGGGGATTTTAATGCTAATGTAGGGTCAAATAGGCAGAGAAGGGTGGTGAGTGAGAAGTTTGGGATAGGGCCAGGGATTATTGCGGTGGAAGATCTAGTTAATTGGTGTGAGGAACAGGGGTTAGCGTGGGTGAATAGTTTCATGCCACATAGGAATAGGGGGACTTGGTTTAGTAACGTGTATAGGAGGTAGTATGAGTTAGATGGGTTCATGGTTAAGGGAATAGATAGGCATAGGTTAGTTAGGAGTGTAGGGCCAGTCAGATAAAATACATTATCTGTCCATAAGCCTAAGAAATTAGTGACAAGGTATAGAGGTAAGAGATGGAGGGAGGTAGGGGGTAGAAGAGAAAGGGCACCTAACATTAAGTGGGAGGTGTTGGGGGAGGAGGGAAAGAGTAGGGAGTTTAGTAGAAGGACGGGGGGAAAAGTTTAGTGAGGTAGATTGGGAGGACGGGGATTTAGGGGAAATGGAATGGGATAGATTAGGAAATTATTAATAGAGGTAGTTGATGAGGTATGTGGTAGGAGGGGAGGGATGGGAAGTTAATAAAGGTAGAGAGTTAATAAATAATGAGGAGGGAAATAGGAATGTAGGTGGGTAGAGAGTAGGAATGAGGTACTAGGTAGGTACGGTCTGATTTGTTGCCTTTTGCAGCCCTCAAGACAAGGCCAATATTTTATTACCATGTATTTTCAAGTTGGGATATTAAGCCATATTAAAATAAAACTCGTAGCCTACATACAATGATTTGAAGATAAGGCTGCACGATTTATATGATTTGCTTATTTTTATTTGTGAAATCAAGATGGTAAATAAGTGTTCGATCGTGAGCTGCTACACCAACTACGCTGGTTATGAGAAAGGGGAATTGTTTTCCCTGCCTGATGACGAAGAGCAGAAAACGAAATGGATCAAATTTTTGAATCGGAAGGATTCCACTGAATTGAGGAATATCTTAATTTGTTCTAAAACTCTTTACGGAAGACCTGACTGCCAAACCTCTCACTCGTATCGAGTTGAAGTCAACGCCTAAGCCAGTACCAACTATAGTTTAATTCTGATTCAGAAAAAGGGATTAATCTATCTCCTGCTGCCTCTTTTGAAAGACTGAAGACTCAAAGAATAGCCACCGAAACAGCGAGTTATCAGAGAAGATAAATTATATTATTTCGAGAAGATGATTTCCAATATGTTGGAAGGTTTCATTACCTTCGCAGAATGCAGGAAGGTCATATTTTAGCCGTCGTTTATTTATTTATTTATTTATCATCTTGTTATTCGCTTAACTGAAAAATTGTTCAACCAAATTGCCTGAAATTTGGTGAAGCGATTGGTCTATGTCCAGTGACCTTCTGGTAGAGGTTTGGAAGTGACCTGGTCAAAGGTCAAGGTCATGGTCATCTATAACTCAAAAAGTATTTAACCATATTGCATGAAACTTGGTGGGACGATTGGTCGATATGCAGGAACCATTTTGTAAGATTTTGGGAGCGATTGGGTCAAAGATCAAGGTCAAGGCCATTTGCAACTCATTAACTCAAAAAGTATTCAACCAAATTGTCTGAAATATGTTGGGACGATTAGTCAATGTCCAGGAACAATATGGTAGAATTTTGGGAGCGATCCGGTCAAAGGTCATTTATAACTCAATAACTCAAAAAGTATTGAACCATATTGCATGAAACTTGGTGGGATGATTGGTAACTATCCAGTCACCAGTTAATTAGATTTTGGTAAGAAATGGATAAGCGATGGTGAAGGTATGCACTCTACCGAGTGCACGTAATCTAGTTAATCATATGATTATCTGAGGACCGCGACTCCATACTTTCGGATATGGAAACTTTAAAGCTACAGCAAACTCCAACGTATCTTGCCCGTGTAGTTCGGGTTGCAATTAGTATGAGATATACGTCCTTGCAGGCCTACAACCTAATGTTGGAATAAATGCCGCTGCCCTCGGTTTTCTACCTTCGGTGATTGACCAGTGGTGAGATCTGTAATTATAACAGGATGAAAATATTTCCCTTGTAACTTAATCTGTCTGATTGGCTTCAGATATGTTGTATCAACTACAAACTTTATTTTACACGATATGTTTTTGGAATACTTTACACATGAAAGGCAAATTTATGGTAAAATTTTAAATAATTTATTGTAACGAATGAGATTTGAAATCTGTAATGAAGATGTATAAAAATATTTGTTACTTGAATCAAATGTAAATGGTTCGAACGAAATATTATTTATTGTTGATCAAAAACTGCCATGGAATTTTTCCATAGATGTCGTGTCGTCACCCTTTAAATTATTTATTAATTATTTATTATCACTTACTTATTTCTAGTTGAGATATTTCTGTCCTCATCTTTTATATTATTTATTACCTATTTATTATGAACTATTCATTTATTGTGGAGATATTTATGTCCTCATCTTTTATAATATTTATTACCTATTTATTATCAAGTATTCATTTACTGAGGAAATATTTATGTCCTCATCTTTTATTATATTGAAATATTTGTAGTAAACTGAAAACATTACCCTTCACCTTCTGAATTAATCTTATCTTCATATTTTTGTTAGAGATACGCCAATTAGTTACGAATCATTGGTTGCTTGAAAAGAAATATCACCATTTTAATAACATATCATTATATACATTTCGCATATTCTATTGGTCCAGTGAAAGCGGTGAAAACTCTGCTGGATAATGGAAACATTTCAGAAGATGTAGTCCTCCTCTTTGATTAAATGTATCTGCAGAAATGCGAGGAATATGTTGGTGGGCAAAGCTACGGAGTGGATGAGACCGGAACCTTGCATAGAGGAATTGTTTGCTTCATGATCATCGGGTTGAAAGAAAATGTTCCTTATGTCATTCATTATGTGCCAGAATCAAGAATCAGTGGGTATCTGTTGAAGGGTGCAATAGAAAAGTGACTAAAAAATCTCCATGATATCGGCTTTAGAGTAAGTGTGGTGGTTTCTGACAACCACTCAAGCAATGTCACTACTTTCAATAATTTGACAGCAGAGTATAGACGAGACAATGATTCTTTTAGGGTGTGGATCAACGATCAATCTATATAACTGATTTACGACAACGTTCACCTCGTCAAAAACCTCAGGAATAATTTGCTGACGCGTAAGCAACTACTGTTTCTACCTTCCATCATCAACGACATGGAACAGAAATTGAAGATTGTAGGAGGGGGAATATCTTGGAGTTTGTTACACAAAGTCCATGAGAAAGATAGGGAAAATAAGGCAATTTTCGTACTGCTCCCAAACTCTCGACAGCGGTTCTACATTCAGGGAATTGTTAACAAAGTTAGCCAGTAGCGCTGGCTATCTTCAATCCGTCCACAAAAGCTGCTATTCTGAAATATTTTCCCAATGCACAGGACTCTTCTGACTTCCTTCATCTGATCTAAACATAGTGGACCATTTCTAATGCTAGATTTCGGTTCAATTATAACAACAAGATTGGAAACGCCGCAGTTATTGGAGATAGGAATCCAGAATTCCTAAAGAATCAAGCTGATTTGTTTTAGGAGTGGGAACAGGTTCCAGACTGACCTTCTCAAGAAGGGCCATGGCCAGTATCGACAAATGTCCGGAGGACGCTTCTTGGTCTCTGCGAAAGACGAGTCAAACTCAGAAAATGTCTTAAAGGTCGCTTATCAAGGCAGGGTTGAAATCAGAGTCTTTTAAAGTCAATAATGACTACTCCGAAGAGAGGCAAACTTTGTTAAGAAATGTGGACTCTTCAATCAAAGGTAATGGCTGCTTTAAACTGTATGAAAGCTCTCGTAATATATCTAACCATGTCGCTGGATATATAGCACATAAAGCTCGTAAAGCATTTGGTTATTGCTGCGGAAGTAAATTCTTGGGGATGAGCCTTCAAGCACAAGCTACACATCAATCCTGTCAACGGTGGTTTGAAAACTGCACCAGAGGATCTAAACGATGCCGTTGCTTAGTCCTTCGCAATCCTAGATGTTAGCTCAAATGGCATCAGAATCAGTGGAATTCCGTCGATCGAAGCAGGCTCAGCGATACTAGAGAAGCTTGTAGATGTACCGAGATTGGCATGCGAGCAGCCTGAAGAACTACTTTCCAGATGTGTTTTGAGGAAGGTGTGTAATTGTTTTTTCAATGCTCAGAGAAAACGTTCCAGTTCTACAAAGAGTGTCGCAGATGATCATTTTAACACATTCAAAAACTCGAAACGTAACAAAGATAATTCTTGGGGGGAGGAGAAGTAGAATTAGCAAGGGGGTTTCGGACTAAACGGGTTAGCTTTATATGTTCTAATTTATTGAGAGTTTTCATTAATGGTATATTTATATAGAAGGCAGGGAAGGAAACAATGTCAAATTGAGACAGTTTATTCTGTATGAGGTAACCACATGTAACCCACATGTAGAATCGTCACCCAGTCAAGTTTGAGGTGACGATTCTACATGTGATCCGACTTGTATGAACAGAAGAAAGGTGATAAATAATGAGAAGAAAAGGTCTTATTATATTCGTCTCTGCTGAATGCTTCCAACATATTATATGGGCTACTAATTATCATTCAGTTTTACTATTCTGTGACACCTAATACATACAGTATATATAAGAAATTTAAGCCTAAACTTCTGAAGCCTAATTTCTAAGACCACATGTAGGGGCCCAGTATATTGTCGTTTTCCTTGTTTACCTTGTTTATCATCTCTTTAACGTTACTGCAGTTTTAAAGGATAGCGCTAAGGTTATGCTCTTCAACTATGAGATCTTAGATTTTGTCGTAGGCCCGTACGCTTCATTTTCTATCACCTCTCATTTTCCTCTTCAATCAGTGAGTGCAGCCACCGGTGCTTGTGTCCCTCTTCGTCATATTCCTTGGTAAGTGACTGCATTAACGGTGTGACTTTTCTGCATCCATGAGCATTGTCACCGATGGTGGCAGGGGACTTTGTTCGCCACTTTCCTTTCTGACTGCTTCTTCAAGTCCCTATATTTAATATCCTTTTGACGTCAACGATATTGCTTTTGGTTCCGAAGCAAACGTTAAACCACTACTAAAATTAATCATCAATTTTTTAATCATGATTTACTGGTTAAGCATCACATAACAAAACTAGATAACAGGCACTCGTAGAGCGCATATCTTCGCAGCCACTTCTATATGACCCTTATTTTTAACCTATTCAACCTATTATAGCTATCACGCTAATCATATTTCAAGAGATATTACCCACATAACATTTCACAATAAAAATGTGTCTAAAAGTCGGAGACATAAAATGGAGAATTAATAATCGAGTAATGGTTAATTTTATTTCAAAAATCATCTTCCATTCTGGTTCTCAACAAATATATGTGCAAATAAAATGTTAATAAAATACTGAACTGGTGCGAATGCCACTTCAAAAGTTAGGTGAGAATTTCTGTGAATTGTCAATTTAAAACTGTTAATCAAATATTTAAAGATCCATTTTTTAGAGGTGTGTTACACTGTAACAATAATAGGTTTTCAGTAACAGAGCTGAAGACTTCGTCTCAGCTTTATTCAAAGAGCTCTAACCACAGTTTCATCATTGTAAAATAATTTATTATTAATTAATTTGTTTTGGAGTATCTCCGACAGGTTCGTTGCCAGATATGAAGCTTTTGAGACCCTTGTTTGTTTTAGGACTGATGCAGATGTCGGTGTGAAACCACTGGGTGATGTTCTTGTACATCTTAGTAGTGCCATCTATCACCACACTAGAGTAGGCGTTAGCAGGGGCTGGCATCTTAATCTGTAATCGAAATTATAATGGTAGCTACAGCAGAAAATATAATACGTCACTTAGTACATCATTAGAAAATCATATCATTAGTTGTAACAATTATTAAGTGTTTCTTCGATATAATCCAGTACCTAGTGTGATTTATATATTTGTAGTTTACAGAAGTCGTAATTTCAAAATAGTTATTTAAAAGTTCAGATAAACCTTATTCATATTCTTCTTTATACATTTAATTTAGCTACATGTATCAATCTTCACTTTTTGCTGAAACTTGTCTAACTATCTAATTGATTTCAGACCATCAACTTTATACACAATCTAACATTCTTCAGTCTTCACTCTTTTTCCTGCTCTCTATTAATGACGCATGTTGAAGTCTGCCTGAGGGGTCTGCAGACATTTCGTCGGTAGGACATTTTGTCGACAGGACGAAACGTCGTAAAGACATTTCGTCAACGAGTTTTCGTAAAGGGAATATTTACATACTCACAAGATATGCAAGTTCTGTAGTTTGTAGTATCCTCTAATTTGTTGTACTGCATACTTCATGATTGTTTAATCTTTAATTAATTGACAAGGGGTTCGGTGAACTTACTTGTAATCGTTAATAGCCTCTTTACGAATATTCATCGACGTAACGTCCTATCGACGAAATGTTCAGTCGACGAAATGTTCTGTCGACGAAATTATTTGCTATCATGTATCTAACAAATCTCAATATACTTACCTTGGGGTAAGGTTTTTCCTGCAACATATCTATGATCGGTGGTTTGAAGAGAGAGTCAGTCACTTCCACATCATCAACTCTGTGGAGAAACTCGCACAGCTCATAGATCGCCTCTGTTCTGAACGTACCGACAGTGAAACTGTACTCAGATTTCCATCTGAAACAAATGTTGTGGTTACTGAAGTTTACAAGCGTCATTATCTGAAAACCTTATACGTGTATCTAAATTCAAAATAGATAAAAAATTATATATTTTTCTGACAGTTCTAGAGTTGAAAGCCATTCATCATAGAGTTCGGCTGAATATACTGTTGACAACAAAATTGCAGTCTTCAGAAAATAAAATCTTATTAAAATCTATTTCTTTTGGAAATGTTACTATCAATGTTCCGTACTTGTTTCGTCTCGGTGAAACCCATTATCGGTAAAACGTAAAATTAAAATTCAGGTCACACATCCTGAAGCCTTCATCTTTGATTTGTTTGATGATAATTTCATAAATATTCAGTTTTAAAATGTGCGTATAAACTCGAGTTGAAAAAAAAGATAGTTGTAATGAATCACCTAAAGAATAAAAGCAATCATTATTATCAGGTTTTAACTCTCACGGGCCTATTACTGATATCAAAATATAGGAAGTATCAGGAAATAGTAAATGTAAGGAAGGCAAAGTAGTAGCACAAAAATCAAAGAGGAAAATGGAAGATTAAAATAAATGTAATCAAGTCCCACACACACCATCCTGCTTATCTTTCATCAACATGAACAACTACCACATAGAACCCTTTGAGCTAAGTGTAATAATTAAGTTTAGAATTAAATGTTCAGTCATCGTGCTAATTTGTAACTATTAATTAGTATATTTACTTGAAGTAGGCATTATAGGCTAAATCATTCTCATTTAGATAGAGAAGATATTCAGCCAGTCTCTTGACCGAAGGGAAGTCCAGAACATCTATGTAAGAATTTGGAGGCAAATTGAGCTTTTCAAGCCCAATGCCGTAAACAATTGGAATTGCGTTAAGTCTGTAGAAAAAGAATTGATGATTTTAGGAAATATTTCAAATTCTACCGTAAGAATCCAGCTGCAGTTATATATTATAAAAAGAACAAGAAGGGTTTTATACATATATGTTGAAAATATTTTTTCTCAAAAGTATAACATAATTGTATTAAGAAATCATCTGATGTAAAACTATGAGCGATAGAACAGTAAAGTCAGGTTCAATTCTTCACGTTATATGGATTTACATAGGGTTCCTTTTGTACTAAAAAATTTTTTATTGATCTATGTTTTACAATGTACTTAATAAAAATTTCCTGTTCCATAGCAGATTCCTCTTATTAAAATAAGAAAAATATTTCCTGTTGAAAACAAGAAGAAAGAATTTTTTACAGAAGTGATAATAAAACTACGAGTGAGAGGCTGAGTTCCCTGCTGATTAATACACAAACATCTTAGAGTCCTTAAATTCGCAAAAAAATTATAATATGTACAAGTATTCACTGTATGATGAACCAATTTCATTTCCTTCATTAAGTGGATTGTTCCACTCATATATTTTGCTATATCAAACAAGTTAAACAGTCTTGAGGATGAGCTCACCTGTAAGCTCTGTTGATTTTGTCAGTGATATAATCATGGCATAAGCTTTTCTCTAAGATGAATTGGAATTTGTATCGATTGGCGAAATAAACGTCGCACTCCTTTTCAGATGCCAGAGTGCATTTCATGCTACCACAATCACCATATGTATCTACTACTATGTGCTTTTGGAGAGATGCCATTAAACTGAAAAGAAAATTTATATATATTAACTGAACTAATTATAAAAGGATAATATAACATGAAAAATAGAAGCAGAAAATAATGACTAAAAATAATTTTTTTTGTGAATTTTCTAATGTATTTTTATTTACAAGATGAACTTCAGTTTAAATAGTAAACTGTTAAAATAATACAGATAAGCTACTAGAGAGAAATTTAGTGCATGATTTATTAGTATAAGAAAATTTATAGTTATTAAATACAATTATTCAATAAAATTGCATGGATAAGAAATTTGATGGGAAATTGTAAGAAATGCGAATATGACAGTGAACTATTCTAAACTGCTGTACAGTTGTTCGGCCAGTCAGTGAATGAGAAGTAGGCAGTAGATTGCAAATGAAAATTCTAATTTGATATTTAAAACTATCAAACAAGTTAAATCGACTAATAATAAAACAAATAAGATCATGAGTCTAAATCATAGTGATAGGCTGGACATTAGCTTATTAGGGCTGTAACCGGAAAAAAATTGATTTTCTTGCTCACATTTCTCTTCCACTGTCAGTGCGACAGTCCTTCGCTTCCCACATTGCAAAATTTGGTCGCAAGCTCAGGTTAGGAATTGGGTCGGCTACTTCTTTTTTCAGTTTTTCTGATTTAAAGAATCTAAGAAAAAACATTCGGTTAGCATCTTTAATGAATCATTTCGTATCGTTTGGCACTACCTGTCAAAAATATATAAAACTTGATACTACTAACGGTACGACAAAGTCTGAATCTCTCCGGTTCGTCATAGTGAGGTTGAAAACATCTTCCAGATTGTTCTTGTTAATAATGTTTACGAAACTCATGTGTGGCCAATACTTAGTACTGAACACGTAGTACGTCTTAGGATTCCTGTAAACAATAATCATGAAAATAATAACCTCAAATAACTCTGCCCAGTGCTTAGTAAGTATAATGTGAATTTATAAATACAATGCATTGCTAGAAAATGTTCTCTATATAAAAAATCAGGTATTAGTTGAACAATTTTGAAGTTTACATTAGATTGGATAATTTAATTCACGGGTGGAATGTTGATAAACAATCTTGTAAGGATATAGTTGTATTTTTCTATCTTCAATAACACCACATATAAATACACAAACGCTAGAGTACTGAAGCCTATCTCATTGGAATACTGAGACTCTAGACTCCTAGTGCTGAATCTATCCTGAGCTTCAAGCTACGAACCACAGACTCTAGCGAGTGAACACTATGCTTTATCTCAGTAATGAGCGAAAACCCCGAACATAGATCAAATGGCCCAACTAATTCTTACAGGCCTAAACTAATAACAAGAATTCTAAGTCTTCACCTTATTGTCATAAATCTTTAATTCTCTGTGAGAAAGATTCACTAGACTCGACTCAAGGTATGTATAAATATTTCCATTAGTAACTATATGATTCTTTATTCCAATGTAATGTTAAATATTAAGCTAATTCTAATGTGCCTTAATCAAGGTATATTAACTTACAAGGTATGCTACGCCTTGATACGAATTTTAGACTCTTCTGCGCATAAACAAATACGCACATACGAACACACGGCCGTGTGCCCCTGCAATATTAGATACAGCGAACTAATTAGTTATTTGTATATAAGAATTTTTACCATGGTTGTTTGTGCCATGTACGGATGGAATGAAAAACGTGTTATTAGTCAAATTAAATTATTTAGGTTTCCTAAAGATGTAGGAATTAGGAATATATAGACAAGATAAGATAAGAAAGGATTGAAAGCTCTTTTACGTATAAACGAATTTTGAAGAGAAACAAGTTTTTTCCTGTTAAACCTTACTAAAAATATATGAAAAGTGTTCACAATGCTGAATATACAGCCAGTTTAGTAAAAAAAAAACAAGTTCAAGCATTTTATCCTAAAAAGAATGAATAACATACCTTGTTTCTAAGTAAAAATAATTGTCATGGGTCACACTAGTCAGCGTCTTTCACAACAAAACTGTAATCATCTTGATATGAACGTGTTCAATACTCTATACCTTGTAAGTTAATATACATTGATCATAATAGTATATATGATGTTTCATGTGGATATAAAGTGTTTTCTTTTTTTCAATGGTTATAAAGTTGGTTGGATATTTTTAGTTCCAGGTATAGAAGAGAAGATGTTTAATTAGCTTTTACAGATGCAAAAAAAAACAATTGTTTCATAGTGCTTCCTTGAACCAGTATCTATGTGTTGTTTCTTTTTAACCTATTTGTCGTGGAGTTTTTCATGGTCGTGATTTGAAATTTTATCAATTTATGAATTGTACTTATATGATCACATATATTGCACACTATTCAAATAAAAATATAAAAAAATATTTTTTTATTGAAAATCAATAAATCATTTTTATTTTTGGGGATAGGTTTATCATCAAACAATTTAATGTAAGTGAGTAAAGTGACACACATAAATCTAAGTAACCAAACTTATTCATATTGTCCAAATTTCTCGTAGAAAATTCATGTCATTGGAGATATTATAAAGGAATGTATAATTCTACTCTCTGTTTTAATATTTAAAACTAGAACGAGAGCTCACAGAGTACATCCTTCGACACTACTGAACACTTTTTGAGTTATAAATGACCGTGACCTTTGACCGGATTGGTCCCAAAAATCTAATTAAATAGTTTGGTGGGCATGACACGAAATATCAGGTAATTTGGTTTGATATTTTATGAGTTATAAATAATCTTGACCTTGACCTATAACCCGATAGCTCTTAAATTAATCAACTAGTTGTTGGACAATAATGCTCAGTCGTCCCTTCAAATTTCAGGTAATTTGGTTGAGCACTTTTTGAGTTATGCGAATAACAAGATTATCATTAATTTATGATAACAAGATTAAAAATAAATCATAGATATTATCAAAAGATCACCTTCCGCAAAGGTAATAAGCAAAAAAAATGGATATAAACAATATATTATCATTTTGAAAATAGACTCTGTTCACATTTCGTTTCATTTTCCACATTGTTACACTTAATGTCCAATATTGCTATTATTGGTTCATAAAGTGTAGCAGACAACTTCCACTGCCATGCGGGTTCGCTTTGGTGGGAGAATTGGAGTCTGGACGTATTTCGTTAATTAAAAGTGATTAAATTGGTGTCCGGAAATTTGGTCTTGAAATTTCAGTCGCAGAAATTTCGGACTCAGAATTATAAATGGCCTCTCAACATAAATAACCGTTATGTAGTTTGCTGTATTCGCTAGTTTGTTGTACTGCACACTTCATGATTGTTTAATGATCTGGCAGCGGAGTTCGGGGGGGGGGGGGGGGGCACGCCTCCTGATACATCTAATTCATAAGTTTTATTTATACCTAGACCGAATATTCAGAGACCGAAATTTCCGAGATTGAATTTTCTGAGACCGAATTTTCCACAACAGAAATTTCCTAGAACCGATTAAATTAATGTGACAAGTACGTCGACGAAAGAGTTGACCGTGGCTCTGTTATAGTGAATATTTGATAACATGAGCAGGTTTTTAAAACAATGTTATGGAAAGGTGTAGCGACTAAGTCGGATATATGAGAAATCGCTCACCTTTCTGCTTTCAATAAATTGGCCAAATTTTCCTCTTTGAAATCCCACACCACAGCGTCCCAATAGGTTGGTGCAGCTAGGGTGGGCAGGTCAGTGACTTCACAGGCGTTAAGTTCAGAAGATTGCAATGTACCAAAAAGGTGCTTCCATCTAGCAACGTGCTGAAAATAGTTTAGAAGAATAATAATTAGAAAAAAAAAAATTCGGACAGAAAATTTAATAGCCTATATTCAAATTTTCATCAATATCATAACGATTTTGAGTTATATATGATAGTGTATTTTATCAACGTAGTACGAAAATTGATTAGTTTATATATATGCAATATAGATAGTGAAATATTTCTAGAGCCCCGTCAACACGAAACCACTTTGGTATAAAACTTTTAAACTTCTTGCCATTTCTGATGTAGAAAACTGAAACGCTTGTGTTCCAACATTTTGAAAACAGTTCCAAAAAGTGAAACAGTGTTAATAAACTCTATCTTTTGAGTCGCAAAACTAACAAACCAAGTGCTGAATGTAGCCCCATTATATATCATATCTTACAAATACCTAAATACTTCAAACACTTACTTCAGAACGAATTAGTATCTTCTTAATCTTCTTAATTATTGGCCGAGTCACTTGAGGCTCAGCTGACGAGTTGATGAAATGAATTTTAGATTTAATAAATAGAACAAATTTCTATTTGAATCAAATATCATATAAAGAAATATACTTCGTAACTTACCGTAGACTTCCAATTCTGGTAAAGCTGCATTTTCCTCACTGTAAGAAAAGGTCAGGTGGTGAATTATTCGTGTAAATGAACGCTAATACTTTATTTACATTGTAACAGTGGGAATAAGGAAGTATTTCTATTTTTTTTAAATTAGATTCATTTTCAATAACAATATGTAATCTTTTATTTCATCAATGATTATGGTAGATTCTTTTTTCCTACGCTAAATTAATTGATTCAATACTAACCCCGATGATGGTAGGAATATCATGAAGCTGAAAAATGTGAAAACCAGAAAGATGCCAAGATATATAATAATAGCTCTGATTCTGCGTCTACTATATGTACAACTACTATTACGTAGTTTTCTCATAGTCTTCGTACTCATATTGATAAAAAGATACTGAAAAATAACGGTATAGCATTAAAGAAACGTAGAGGGGATAATAAAGTATTAATGTTCATATTCAAATACTCGTTATGCAAGTAGTACAATTCAGAGATAATTTACTTAAATTATCCTAATTTTCAATCTTCGAAATCGCATAACATATCATTTATTATTAAAAGTTTTTTAATAAATGTGATTTCAAAAAGGTTCAAAAGAGATTTTTCATATTTTCAAGTGTTATGGACCCCCTCCCCTTCAATATTACGTCCAATCACAGAGGATCATGTGAATTTATAACCTTATTTTTCTATTATATGAAGCTATATCTTATATGGGGGATGGATCATATATCTACAAATCTACATCTCCTGAAATCCTACAAAAGATGTTGAAAATGATTCCTTCTACCCTAACATTAAATTTTTTTATGGTCTAGTTTCTGGCCATAAATTTGTCGTCGGAGGTTGCGACACATCGCAACCTCCGATTTCATTGATTCTCATGTTTCCTAATAAACTTCGGTTTCGAGATATTAATCAGAAATGATTGAGAATGTGTTCTGGTCAGGGAATCTCAATCCATTTGCTGATGATTAATCACCCAAACTTGTTATTAAGTAATTCGAGATCTAGTGTTGGAGCACCGTTGACGAATACAGAAGAACCTGTATTTTTTCGACGATTGTTATATGTCCGCAGAATAATTCATTGACAAAATCAATAAGTTTACATTTTCTGAAAATCAGTTGATTGTCATACTTTGGAATACGTATGATCAAAAACCAAAATCTGTTTTTTTTTTCACAGCATTATTCAAAGCCTCATGCCTTAGGTGATGCCTAGTACTATACATAAAACAAGGCCATGAAGTCTTCTCATAATAACCATCCTCTACCATAGTGGCAAATATGAGCTTCATAATCTCTGGCACCCATTTTGAGATTAATGGCTATTTTAAGAATCTTTGGAGCAAGCTGTGTATCTGATGGAGGTAGGGGGCTCCAGTATTCCAGTTTGTTGTATTCAAACAAACTCCAGTATCCGTACGAATTACGGATAGCAGTCGTGCTCTCACCGCCTGATTAGCACTAGCAAACAGACTCTCCATCAACGAATTTTTCTTATTGTCTATAGCCAATTCATCTCAACTAGACTCATGAAGTACTACCGAGATACCAGCATGTTATCCTTGCTTCTTGTCATCTCTGCATCCGCAAATACCATCCTGTTAATGGCCACGACAGTATTAGAAAGAATAGCGTCAACCAATTTACCCACATACACTGAAGATACAAATGTAGGCAAGGCATTATAACTATATAAAGCTCTTTTACAACCAAACCCAGGTCAACCGGTAGACATATCTGCATTGACACACAGACAATAGCAGATCTAAAAGATTCATAAAAGCAGCCAAGCTCAACTTCGTGCATGAATTTCTCAAAAAACGAAGGCTTGATGGTTTTCAACCACCCGCGACTGAGAGACCATGAGTTATTGATTTTTTTCCTCCTTAAATTTTGTGCAGATATACCAAAATAATTTAATTCTGTCTCACCTAAGGCAATATCATCAAGGATGGTCTTCTCACATTTGCATTATGAAAGTCTAATGAAATGGCACTCAACCAATCTATCTGAACTTTATGTCCCCAGAAGCGTATCTCTCTGAACTGTATCGTCCAGATATCCAGATATCAAATTCCAACTTAATTCTACGATCCAACTCATCTATTCAAGTAACAAACAGAACTGGTACGAAAGGATTACCCTCGGGATACTTGGCTCCAACCGCAGCTTTTTCTTACGAAAAGTGTATGCTGAAAATGAAGAATAAGCTTAACAAAAGAATTTATATATATAGCTCTGGCACATGGTTAGAAATGGCAGTAAGATAGTAGGTTCAAATGGTTTTCATATCCACCTTGAGAGATATTTAGTTTTTGATTTGGCCACTATCTTCACTTCCTGAAATGTTTTGAAACCATGCGGTATCGCGTCAGCTTTCTTGATTTTGATGAAGGGTGCTTTTGTATTTTAGATGTTTTTATTATTTGCTCTTAGCTATATCAAATGGTTTTGGGGATAGGACACAGAAAAAAGATTAGTTAAATCAAATTTGATTTGTTTTGACTTATATGAATGGTTTGATTTAACCACTACCTACGTGGTAAGTTGCAGGTACTATTTAAAATGAATCAAATTGGCGTTGGTTAAAACAACATAATAGTTTTGATTCGTACTTAAATATATTCCTATCGTGCATGGCTATAGTACTTACAACGATATTATACTACAATATTACAATAAAATGCTCCACTCTAAAATATCGTTTCCAAACTGCAGTGTGCTGCCAGCTGTGCGATGCGTCACACATATTCATACTGTTACTGACACCTGTTACCGTGCCATATCCACACATGCAAAGTGGAACCATCTATGTAACAGTTCATAACTTACCGTTTCATTTCAGTTATTTAATGTATCACAAGAACCACATACAACATTCTAAAACATGAACAAAAATGCACAACAGTACCCAGTTGAAAGTAGGAGCAGGTTCGAGGCAGCGGTCAAGCCGATCGGAGTAGTCACCCCGGCAGTCAGGGAGCAGCAAGAGCGCAGCGTGGGAGCCAAATTGACCGCTCTGTGGGCTTATTCCACTTTGTCCTAACTACGCTGAACTACTCTGCCTATGTGCGCTGACTAACTGTGGGTGTACGGGCATTAGCTAAACTTTCTAGATTATTAATATAATATTACAGTCGTGGCTACGGGTCACGCATCTGCAGTCAGGCAGCGCGCTAGGCAGATGGGAGCAGGTCCCCAGAGTAGTTCTGCGCATTTACGAAGGAGTGGAATCTCGCCTTGACTGCGGGGATAACTACTCCGATCGGCTTGACCGCTGCCTCAAACCTGCTACGATTTTCAATTGGTAGACTGTCTGACAAAACTGATATATAAATGTCATTTATGAATCAAAAGCCTCCCTGCTCCATACTCTGCAAGCACTTGCACACTTTAAAAAAAATCACTAGGCAGGGCGAAAAAAACCGACACAGCTGATACCTAAACCACCTGTATATAATTAAACAATTTTCACTTACTAGCTGAACTAATTCAAAAAGATTAAAAGCAAATGTATATATATATATTTTAAATTACATTAAAACACAATCTGAATAAAAGAACTTTTGATTAATACTGTTAACTCATACTGTACAAAAATATAATTAAGAATTGTATTCAGAACTGTGTAATACAGGAGTGATAATAAGATTATTTTTATCAATCAGCCTCTTTTCGTCCCCATTGAATAGCTTCCAAATGGTGTATGGTGAATGAAAAAAAATCTATAAAATGAATTATAACATATTGCATGAAGAATATGTCTCGAATACAATAGATTCCTGTGTATTACAAAACACAGAAACCCCATACAACTACAGAAGCACACATGTGAGACCTAAGCACCACGTGTATTTAATGTTATTTTGAAATAACAGGCAAGTTTAAGAATTTTTTTTTTTTTTAATAAAAATTTATTGAAAAAAAGATCAATTATTCACAATATATAATTTTCCATAAATCATATTTAACTATGGATCTACATTCAAGTCTCTTTTGTAGAACATTTTATAAAATGCCTTCTTATTATGCTTTGTCTTTTACCTTCATATCCTCGCGTTATCTTTTCACCATAACTTTTCGAAGATTAAAACAAATATTATATGAACAGTCGTGTATACAAATTAACATTCACTGTAAATATTGTTCTTCTAAATTAAATAGTGGAATTTCCAACGACACTTCAAACAAATCCTAATGTCAGAAAATGAATTAAATGAAAGGTAGTTTCATATTAATTCAGCTTTCTGTATACGATGAAAAGTTTTTCACAGAAAAGTCAACATCACTAGCACATAGAATGCTACATACACGATGTAAGCTAACATACTAAAATCATGTGAATAGTGACTCAGTATAGAGAACTCTAGTAGTACGGGTTGGAAATTATGACGTCACAAACACCAAGCTTTAAATATCAATCTAAAAAAATTCATCAATTTTAACCATATTAATACAATCCCACATAACTATACAATATCTTTCACAATAAAATTCAATTAGTTAGATAGATAGTTTCCACTAAATAGCGGTTTATAGTTGGTGCTTATGACGTCACATTTTCTTCTGCCACTACTACCCTCACTCTCTGCTACCGGTACAGCTGTGTAGAAATTGCTCTATAATTTACGAACCAACTAAAAATTCTATTCGAGAGATTCTGATCAAGTGTTACTCGCCGGTTGGAACATCGGTGATAGGTGCTACAGTATTACCAAGAGGGTTTGACGCATTAAAATGCATAAATTGTGCTTTGCAGGAACATACGGTTCAAAAAAGTCCTTCCTCTAAACCCCTACATACCTCTAAGGTATGTCTCCCCTAAGAATACATCAATAATAACATACTTACAGTTAACTTATTGTAAATATAATTGGTGTTAATATAACAGCACGTTCATGTATAAAATTCGAATGAAAAGTTCATAAAATGCAATTATTGCCGTTACCCTTTCACTGACTCAGTGGGATGTGTGACCAAGAACTGTACCTTCTTCCTATTGAGTTTCCTCCAAATGAAATATCATTTCATCAAAGTGAAATAGCATTTCATCAAAGTGAAATATCATTTCATCAAAGTGAAATAGCATTTCATCAAAGTGAAATAGCATTTCATCAAAGTGAAATAGCATTTCATCAAAGTGAAATAATAATTCCTTCTAATGAAATATAATTTAAGCAGAATAAAAATCGAATCAATATGAAGTAAAATAAATTCATTACGTGAAATTTATTTACATGAAATGTATTTACATGAAATTTATTTCCATGAAATGTATTTACATGAAATGTATTTCCATAAAATTTAATTACATGAAATTTATTAACATAAAAAAATAATGTACATGATTTTTTTACATGAGTCTTCTTTGCATAAATTATCTTCATAATTATTTTTTACATATATTTCTTTATATATGTTTTTACTTTTATAATACCCCATTAATTTTAATGGGGTATTAATAGTAAAAGAAAAAATATAAAAATTATAAAAAATGTATCAAAATAATTACGAAAAGAATTGATGAAAAATTATGTAAAAATTTTATGTAAATTTGTTTCATGTAAATAAATTTCATGTAAATGAATTTCATGGAAATAAATTTCTTGTAAATACATTTCACGTGATAAATTTATTTGATTGCATATTGATTCGATTTTCATTCTGCTGAAATTATATTTCATTTGGAGGAATTGATATTTCCTTTTGTTGAAATGCTATTTCACTTTGATAAAATGTTATTTTATTTGGAGGAAATTCAATTGGAAAAGGTATAGTGGTTACCGGCCAGGCTAGAGTCACCTGGCTGAGATTATGTGGGCCCACTTGGTGGCCTGAATGTTGTCTCTTCCAAGCCTCTTATCAACTTTTTAAAGCCTGATACTATTATCGGTGCTAGGATATTTTGTTATCCAACATTTCATTACTAGGATGTTTAGTTACCTTGTTTTCGTTCCCGGACGACCGATTTTTTTTATTTGAAATGGGTTGCAAATTACAATTTATACCAATTACATACATTATAAATATATATTTGGATATATATTAATTTTTTTACCCTATACTGAACAAATTACAATAATTTTTTGATCATATTATAAAATACTATATGCAGTGGGTAGCAAAGTTATTTGGCTCATTGGATTTTTTTTATTAACAAAAAAATAGCCATATACTAAAGTATTTGACACTCTGTGAAATACATGCATAAGCATTCATTTCAGCTTAGTATCTTTCCATATTGACACGCTGTAATATTTCAACCATTCAGAAGCTAGTACGTGGCTGTGCTTGTGGTCATGTCAAAGAAAACAGCTGTGATACATTGCTGAGGTTACTTCTCTCAATATTGTTTTTAAAATGGCTAAAAAAAGGAATGGTCAAAATATTTGCGCTAAGAAATCTTGGTAGGGCAGAAATATGGAAAAAAGTACAGATGAACTAAATTTGAGAGGCCCCAACAATTGGGCCCAAGAAAATTGGACCCAAGACAACTGAGCCCCACGACAATTGGAACCCGGACAATTAGGCCCAACGACAATTTGAACCCGGACTATTGGGCCCAAAGACAATTATATTAATATCCCATTATTTTCAGAGTTTACTGTATTAACTTAATTAAAGACCATTGCTACTATAATAACTAGGGTTGTGTCATTAAGCGTTTTGCATAAAAATATAGTCTTGAGCATAATTGAAATAGAAAATATTCCTAATATGAAAAAAAATATTCTCGTTATGAAAAAAAAATATGTTTTTTTAATAGAACATATTCTTTTCATGAATAAACTACTATGTTTTTCTGTTCTGAGATAGGTCATATTATAAGCATTTCCAAGTTAAAGACGTACCTCTATGAGTCTATATATTGAACTCCTGTGAAGTGAATGAGTTAAGATGTAGACAATAGAAAATAAAAATGTAGTTATTTTAGATGAAGAAACAAAAGAAAATAAGAATGTGGGTATTTAAAGAAGGCCGTGGCCCACCAAGACATGCTGAAATTTTTGGAACATACAAGTCGAAATAAAGATAATGAGAATTTGTTGAAAACTGTTCACTGTTCAAAATAGAAGAGTTTTATGAATTATTATTACAAAAGTATTCTCATAATCTCATTTTATCCCTACAACTGCATCAATTTTTCTCAGTTCAATGTAACGAAAAATTGGATCCAAATGACATGATTCAAATTAATTCGACTTACTTCAATACTGCAAAGATTTTCATTACACCGAAACATGAGATTGGTATCCAAATGTGCTAATATGTACCTTATCAAGTATACCAATCAGATTAAAAAAAATTATAAGCTAATTTTTAGAGAATATAGAGCATATTTCAACATCTTCTTTTGAACGAGACGCCATATCATTGACATCAAAAGGAAATTAAGTACAAGGGAGAGGAAGAAACAATCAGAAAGGAAAGTGGCTACATGAACAAAGTCACCTACCACCAGTAAGTTACAATGCTCATGGACACAGAAAAGCTACACCGTGAATACAGTCATTTACCAAGGAATATGACGAAAAGAAATACAACCACCGGAGGTTGCACTCACGGATATAGAAGAAGAAAATGAAGAGGTGATAGTAAATGAATTCTACGAGCCTAATTAACAAAAAAATACTTGTAGTTGAAAAGCATAACCCAGGGGTGGGCAAATGCAGCACTCAGTGCTATTTTGGCACTCAAAACGGCACCACTGCCCACCCGGGAAACGGTGCTTTATTTTCTTCCAAAAAAAATTAAGAATTTTTAGCCCTGACTGCTCTATAAATTAAAAGGAAAATATAGAAGTGCATGGTCAACTAATTGAAGAACAGTATATCTGTAATGAATGAACTTGATACTTTGATAGCAAATTTTATCCGTTAATAAGGTATTTTTTGTTTATTGTAACGATAGTGCCGGTGTTTAATTTATTTACCTCTGTCTCTTTTTATCTATATCAGGTAAATTTACATCTTTCATACGCTTGTCTAGGGACATTCAAACACTGTGGTAAATATTTATGCAATCATTTTTAATTCCCATTTTTAATAAGTTAGATAAATAATTTATCCTGTGAATTTATGAGTTACTTATTATTACATATGCAAGATAGCTTATTTTTGTTTTTATTGTGATATTTTCACATGAAGAAATTTTTTTTATATATCATTTATTAATTCTTTTTAATGCAAATGATAAATCTACTACCAATATTTATGCGCAAAATATGTACCGTTGTACATGTACGTACTTCAATTAAATATACCACCTCATTATATAATTACTCAGTATCCCAGCAATTTAGAAAACGAAAAGAAAATTGGCACTGAGATTCCATCTTTCGGCACTGAAAAACACACAGTGTGCCCACCCCTGGCATAACCCTTTATAGTTTATGTGACTGTTATCAATATGATCTGAAACCCATTTCAAATAAGAAAAATCTTTGTCCGATAAAAAAAAATCTAGCAAAGAATCGTCCCAGTAACGAAATGTCTAGTAACGGAAAGTCCGCTTACCGTAGTATCGATAGAAATATCGGGTCTTTCCCAGAATGGCTGCGCAAAATATATTTTAATATATTTATATTAAATGTGTATCATAGATACCAATTTGACAAAATTAAATAAAAATTAGGTCATTAAGATTTATTGAACTAAGATTTATTTATTCATTATAGCAAGAAATGGGGGTATGGGGGGCGGCACTCCCCCCATTACACATATATCAGTATTGAAGTAATAAATGGGAAATATCATGGAAACTGGAAATATTCGATATATGTTTTTAGGGGGGTGTGCCACCCTCTTAGCCTACCTACCGGGTCATAAATCAATCATGAAATGTGCAGTACAACAAACTAGCGGATACATAAAACTATATTGCAGTCTCTTGTAAAAAATCTATATAAAAAAATCAATGATAATACAAGTTTTTTCAAGGTTCTCAATCTTTCAGTAATACATAAGAAACTATATTATATGCACTCGGTAGAGGGCATACCTTCGCCGCCGCTTTTACCCGTTCTCTCCCAAATTTTAATAAACTGCTAACTGGATAATAACCAATTGTTCGCAAGTTTCATGCAATATGGTTCAATACTTTTTGAGTTATTGAGTTATAAATCACCTTGACCTTGACCTTTGACCTTTCACCGAATCGCTTTCAAATTTCTACCTGATGGTTCTTGAGCATTGACCAATTGTATCATCAAATTTCAGAAAATTTAGTTGAATACTTTTCGAGTTATTAAGATACAAATGGCTTTGACCTTGATCTTTGACCCGATCGCTTACAAAATTAAAAAAAATGGTTCCAGTATATTAATCAATCGTCCCATCAAGTTTCATGTAATATGGTTTGATACTTTTTGAGTTATAAATGACCATGACCTTGACCTTTGACCGGGTCGCTCCCAAAATTCTACCAGCAGGTCACCCGACATGAACTAATCATTTCACTAAATTGCAGGCGATTTGGTTCAACATTTTTTCAGTTATGCGAATAACAAGATGATAAATAAATAAATAAATAAATAAGTGCCTTCAATAATATAACCTCCCCGCATTCTGCGAAGGTAATAATAATTAACTTTAATTTAATCCGTACCTGTTTGTATTATAGATACAGGTAATTTCTAATTAATATTGTGATTCTAATAAATTAAGAAATAATGATATTAAATATATATACAATATTGAAAAATTATTCTGCGCCGCTATTCTGGGAAAGACTCGAAATATCTATTACTATTCTATAGATGTTAATAGTATAAAGATATTTTATACACATGTCTATTTTTATCTATAGAGCTGTGCTCCATCCATTAATCTCTCTATATATAGAGACATAAATAGAGAAAGATCTATTTTTTTTAGCTCTGTTCCATTTTCATCATCTGTGTGATTTTTCAGTGCCCTTCAGTGATGTCTTCTATATCTATAATAAGTGCTCATTTGTTAAATACTTAGAGTCAATAACGCTAATCTACTTTCTTATATATCTCTTTACTAGATATCAATACGTAAGGTTAATAGTAACAACTCGTTAACAGTAATCACTGATGTACTTCAACATCCTAACATGAACAGTTGATGCTGTAGCTTAACGAGGAATATATAACGGTGGAGCTATTCTCCAGATTACATAACACTGACTAAGGTCATCAGGAATCAAAACTATGATTTATAGTGAGGACTGCATGGTGCAATTCATTCATCACATCTGTGTATACCCTGCTGCACCGTTATGAACATAAATATCACTTAACTACCTAAACCATATAATTAAGAATCATATTCCTACATGGTGCTAGGGTCTACTCTGGCTTGAGGTTCATGGTGCAGCTCTATCTGATAAAAATTAGTGAGGAATTATATGAAGTTGTTTATGTTACATGTGTTCTTCGTCGAAAGCACAGGTATTTCATTCATAGTGTGATATTAAATTAGTATAGTGAATCGATCGAGGATTTTAGACTGACTTTGGTTTTCTTGTAGCGTGTAAACAAATCGACTTCTATTCATTTTTAGGTGGAAAATTCACATGAAAGCAAAAAATGTATATATTTGACCCAAAACGTAAATACCCCTCTGCCCCCTTTTGGCCCTATATTAGGTGGGTTGTAGACTCGTAGAGCCTCTAGTCCCAAAAACAGTTGGGAGATTGAAGTACACTGACTAACATTCCTTTTGAAATTTAAAAAAAATCATGATTTTGACCCTCTCTCTTTATAATGCTCGTAGCTCCCCCAAAATTTGGGACATGAAAGTCCACTACTAAAGACCCATTTTCAGCAAAAAAAAAATGGTAATTCTCATCCAATTCGATTGGTCGATCCACTTAATACTAACAAGTTCAATGGCCAAGCTATTCTACCATAAACTAACAATGCAATCAATGCATTGAAGTTAATATTGATTATTTATTTGTCTTTTGAATCAAATCAGGCCGGGTTTTTCTATTCATTTTGAAGTTTTTTCATACGCTCACGTAATTTTTGCACAATAAAGTCATGAAAAAAGGTAATGGGAGAAAAATTGTGAATAGATGTTGTTGATGCAGTAGATAAATGTGATGGTGAATAGAGTGCAACAGAAGTAGCTTGATATAATTATATAGAGTTATATCTAATATTTATATTATTTATCGCAGTGATTTTCTGTTAATTGTTGTTAAGCAATTAAAGACCAATAAGGTTAGACACTGAAATCAGCCTCCTCTCTCATCAAGTTATTCGTTATCTAGAAACTAGATATATTTCAGAGCGTTACACCTGTTCAGTGTACACCTGTCTAGAGCTATTTCGTACATTTTCCTGGAATTTGCATGATACATTGAGCAGCATGGGGCTGTTTTGAGCAGCGAGGGCCAGAGAACCATAGCAGACTGAGGAGTAATAAACGCAGAAAATTGAGAATCAACTTATGCTTATTGTATCATGCAACCTATCATCTAAACACTAATTGAAGGAAGCTAGAGGTTGCTTGAATGATGATAGTTGGTGTTGGTTTTGAATCAACAGAGGCTAGCATAATATGACCCATGCTATCTAGTTATCTTAAGAGAGGCATCATACCGTTCATTTATAGTACAATTTATTTATTTATTTATTCTTTATTGAAAAAATCATTACAAATTTTGAAACAATCATACCTATTTAAAAAAGTACAATATAAGATTTCAAGCCTTTTTACAAATTCAAGCAAGATAAAGCCTAGTGACAAAAAGATGGCATTTCTTTCTGAAGATGGGCTGACACGAAGGAATGGCGGCATAGCTTGACTAATTCTACTTGGGGCATTCATTGCACTACAAATGTGAGAGATAAAAATTGGGTGGGCCAAAAACTATGGGTTTCGAACTAACTTCAGAATATTCATAGGGAATAGTTATAATAAATTGATATGCTATAAAATAACATTGCATTTCAATTTCCAGGCAATTTCGGGATATTTTGAGTTGCCCCGAAACAATTGAAATTTTATACAAAATGATATTTTCCTATCAAAGGCTGCTTCACACGGTATCCGGCGGATTGGCCGAAAACGAATTTGCCGACACCAAATTCTCCGAAAACTAATTCGCCGAACCCTAATTCGTCGAACCGAATTATCCGAATACGAATTTGCCGAAACCCAAATTGATCGAAAACGGATTCGACGAAAGACAAATTTACCGAAAGACTTTTTAAAACAGAATGTTAAATTACACAAAAGTTACAGAAAAGAAACGAAACAACGAAATCATAACCCTTAGTTACACTAAATGATCCTTTAATTATTCTATCTCTTCGTTAATCATTGTAACTGTTAATATTTGTACCAAAATCGATTCTCTGTCTTTTCTTATTTTAAAGACGTTCAAGTTTTATTCTGTCAGAATCAGTCAGATATCTATGGGAGCATATTGCATTTCTTTAATTTGAGCGCTTGGTTTGTTTTTAGATTTTGTGTTACTAACGTGTAAATTTATTTTTGTTAATAATCGATGTTTACTGCTTATTTATTATTCAGTTGTTAATAGTATGTCATAGAGAAAGTATTTGTTGCTGACATTATTAATTAATTGCATTTGAAATATAAAATTTGTAGTAATGAATAAACTATTAGTTATGTTTATATCTTCCCAATATACCTCTAGCTTCAACGATAGTGCTACTTGCGTGAATAATTTTGTTTCAGTTAAAAACATTGATTTCTATCTACCATTTATCAGTAATGCCATATACATTTAATATTTAATACATACAGTTGGATATAAGAATGTAGCAAAATGATACGGAATTAGCAGAATACATATTTATATAGCAATATAGTAATGTCAAATCCATTTAAGAAATGTTTTTTTATGCATAAGATATAATGATGAGAACTACAAAGTCCAACAGAATGTTATTTTTAAATACATTATATTTTATTTTCGACAAATTCGTCTTTCGGAAAATTTGTCCCTCGGCAAATCCGTATTTCGGCAAATCCGTTTTCGGCCAATTTGGGATTCGGCAAAAACGTATTCGGAAAATCCGTTTCAGCGAATTAGTTTTGGACAAATTTTGTTTCGGCCAATTCGCTTTCGGAAAATCAGCATAGACCAGCTCGCACATGTCAGGGATCCATTCGGGACGTCACCGGTCAGTGATTTTTATCACTGCCAGGAGCCGGTAGTGTGTGAATGTGTCCATTGAAATAAAAGTAACGATATATTTTTTCACTGACACTTAATCACGGAGAGGAGATTAAGAGTCAGTTTCGTTATGATTTTAAATCAATATGTCTTAAAGCTATCACTGAACTAAAGAATTGAATCCGCTTATATCCTGCTAAGGTATATCCTGCAATAATAGTAACACTACTGAATTACCAATTATTGATTACTTGTTAGAAATTAATTAAAGAATTATTTAGTTAGATCAGAAACTTTAGGATAATTAAAGGATAATGATAAATTTAAAGAATTATTTAGTTAGATCAGAAACTTTAGGATAATTAAAGGATAATGATAAATTTAAAGAAGTTGCCGATGTTTATTCAGTTATCTGGAATGTATAATTTGAATATTAGAAAATAGAATAGAGCTTACATATTTACCACCACAAATTCTCACAATTAATATGTTCAACTGTTCGGAATATACCTTCGAAAAGATACGCCAACAAGAATCTATTTTAGTTGAAAACGGCGATGAGTTAGGTCATCAAAAGGTAATGCCGACAGGTTTATGCAGCCACCAGTAGTTTTATTCTAAAGGAATTAGACACAATAGTTTAATTATTGATCAGCACCAACTAGACGCAAAATATTGAGCAATAATTCAATTGTTTTAATTTTCAAACATTGAAATTTAATATTGATTAAAGTAAAGCTCTTTTAAGAGTCTACCAAATTGAATGGTTAGACGCAAAGTTAGTTAGTTTTTGAGTTTAGGTTAACTCTTATCAAGATCTTAAATGGACCTAAAAAGCTCACGAAAATATGGTCATACTCATAGTAAATATTTACTAAGGTCGTACTATTGTACTTCAAGAAAAATGTTCGAACATAGGAGGGATTGAGTTTAAGAGCTTTCAATATTCTTAAAGAGTAGCAGTTTTATCGCCTAACCACTAAATAATAGAATTTAAATCTATTAAATAAATCAACACTTTACTCGAACGTTATCACAGATCGAGTGTTAGGTAGTTACTGACTTTATTTGAGCAGAGTGAACTTATTTATGAGAATTAAAGTGCTATACAGCGCTATCTGGTGGTGGTGATTTTGGATACATTCTACATAAGTTTATATCATTCATATAAGATATTAAATATATGAGAAATAATTTTTACTATAAACAAATTAAAAAATTCACACTATATATAATACATGGGCGAGGATATTTAATATACTTTCTGCTAAGTTAATTTCTTCAAAATTCTAACAACGAATAACCATTATAAATTTTAAATACTCAGAACCATACTAAATTCTAGAAATATATAACTATTCTAAATTCTAAACTTATAACCATTATAAATTCTAAATAACTCAGAACCCTTATAAATTCTTCATAACGTATGACCACTATAAATTCTAAATAACTTATATAACCATAATAAATTCAAAGTAATTTATAGCCTATAATGATTTTATCAAGCAATATATTACACAGAGTGTATTTTTCTCCTGGTGTGTAGGTAGGTTGCAAGAATAATATCACTCTTTAACATTTAAATTACGATATTATTCCAAGACTAAATTAATTGCCTGGATAACCGAAACTCGGAAAACCAAAATACGTATAACCGATATACGTATAACCGAAAATTCGGAAAACCGAAATACAGATAACCGATAATTCAGAAAACCGAAATACGCATAACCGATAAATGGATAACCGGAAATTTAGAATTTCGAAAAACAGATAATTCAGAGGAAATTTGAAAAACAGAAAATTCAGAGAACCGAAAATCAAGATAAACGAAAATTTGAGAAAAATAAGAATTCATAGATTTTTTATGCTGGTCTGACTGATTCATTACCAATGATAACGCAAACTTTCCGAGTACTGAGAGTGTCAGTGTAATGCAACGTTACCCTATTGTTCTAACAGTGAGATGAGTCGAAACTAAAAACTACGACAAAATATTATCAACCATTATAACAACATTTTAATATTTTGCCATTCTGCTTTACGAGCCTCATCAAATTTTAATGATGGCCTCACGGAAAATAAAACAATGAAAACACTAAAAACTTTGCTGAGCTGTAAAAAGTGTGATGTATTGATTTGATATAGTTAGTACGTCATTAGTATGTCACTGTAAATGTAAGCTTTTTAGAACGAATGAGTTAGTTCACAGGTAGCCACCGTGCAGTCAACATCCTCTAATCAGAGACCGCAAGTAGCGCCGGTCGAACCAACATCTTCCCGCAGTTAACTCCTTGAAAATAGACACCAACTAAAGTTTCGTGAAGTAACTACGATAGTACTTGTGATTATACGAGAAGATTTTTAACACGTTGAAGTTGTGAATACTATTTTAGTGAGATATTTCAGTACTGTCACAGGTCACAAAAGAAGCTCTAAAAAGCATCAAATATGTCATTAGAACGAGTCTAGGACATTTCGTCCACGAACATTTCGTCCAACGGACATTTCGTCCACGAATTGCTTTTTTTGTATTTTAAAGTGAATATGGAATACATTTCATTTTATTTTTCACTATTCCATTAATAGCCAGGTATAAATATATAATATTTTATATAGGTAGGGGCATATATGGTTTGACACCAAAAAAATTGCAACAAAAGGTTTTTTGATTGATTTGGGCAGTACTAGGTGTCTATTATCACGTATAAAAAATCTTAAGGATTCCAACTTCCGGATATTGATTATTTTCAGGATGGCCGCCAAAATATTGAAATCAAACTAAAATTATCATAACTCGGGTATTTATAATCCAATCTTCGTGATTTAAGTGTCTATGCATAGGTTTTCACGTTCAGAAAAATTTAATAAATTATACGGGGAAACATTAGGATTAGAAACCTTTGCCTATGGGTTGTCCATGCTGCCCCACGCTGCTAAAGCGTTAATTTGGGACTCTGGAACCTGGTGGTGGAAGATAGCCATAACATCCATGCACACACACTTACATGCTGTGTGAAACCACCGTAGAATTATTTAAAGCTTTTACAATGCTGTTTTAATAAGCCTATTAGATGTTTTTCCTCACTGTGCATGTTATCTTAGGATGCATATTTAAAAAAAATAGTACTAGATTTTGATCATATTTTTCTCAGTTGATTTTATTTAGCTACTAATTTGTCCAATCATATTATAGATGATAATATGGCTAATATGTGTAATATGACTGAATCTAGTAGCACAGAGCCTCACCCCATCTGCAAAGAAGAGATAGATAATGACAGTGAAGTATCTACAATAGGTGGTAGAAAAATCTACATGGTCGGTCAAGCTGCATTTCAGTATTCTTTCAAGCGTAAGGATAACTGGATAAGGCTAAAACCCTTGGACATTTGTCTTCCGTGTCAATTGCCCTAGACCGCCCAATCAATCCCACCTTGTTGTTATTGTGAAAATTCAACTCAAAAATTGTAGTTATTGTGAATACAGAAAAAATGTCTCCGTAATCTATGTTTATGTTCTATAAAAATTTCGAGACTTGCCTCGCTATTACTACAGATTTCATAAGACTGGGGAGCAATAGAGGCGAGGCCTGCCTGCATATCATTAAATAAAGTATTAAATTTTATTATTTTCTTATATATTGCCGGCCAAACTCTTACTCAAGACTCTTATACATTATAACTCTTACTTAAGACTCTAATACATTATAACTCTCACTTAAGACTCCTATACATTATAACTCTTACTTAAGACTCTTATACATTATAACTCTTACTTAAGACTCTTATACATTATAACTCTTACTTAAGACTCTTATACATTATAACTCTTACTTAAGACTCTTATACATTATAACTCTGACTTAAGACTCTTATACATTATAACTCTTACTTAAGACTCTTATACATTATAACTCTTACTTAAGACTCTTATACATTATAACTCTTTCTTAAGACTCCTATACATTATAACTCTTAGTTTCTGCTCTCTTCAAATCACTAATATTATTGTCGTATATCCAGAATAGTTCTTTTCATTGACTGTATACGTGGTGCTAGAAAACAAAATCATTTCATAAAGACTGATTCAAAAGTCACCTCACAGTTTTAAAAGATAATCATTGCATAAAATACCAATAAAATAGGAAATTTTAATTTTAATTTCATATAATTAATATCCTTCGAATATTAATCATTATTATTAAAAACAAATATGCATTTTTTTCATGTTGTTTTCGCTAATAGATACCAAAACCAAAGTATTCATCATGTTTATTTCTTAGATTGTTATACTTTAGTTCCTTTAAACTGTAAAGTATTATGCTCTTTACGATTAACTTTTCCTTTAATAAATCCCCAAAGAAAGAAAATAGGATTGGTTAAATCACACGACCGTGGTTGCGATTTATGGGATAAATTCCACTAAAGTAAAGGCAGCCCTTTGCTCGGTCATGGCTTCGCTGTTAGTGCGTTCTTTTGCCCCATCTTCTTGGAACCAGAAGCTCGACATGTTCGAATTTTGCATTTATACTAATAGATTCATTGCTGGATCGCTTTTCGGTAGTTATCTTCAGTGAGTGTAACATCCTACTCAATACCATCTTCAAAATACACGAGTCGATAACTATTGCATGGCTTTGAAATTTGTAAAGCATTTTATGGTGGTTATTTTCTTGTTATATTTTGTTAGTTCGGAATGATTTGATATTAAATTTTACAGAAATGTTATCTATAATGCGTTTTTTAATGATTTTTCATATCTTTGGGGAGATGAAGATGATGACTCGGGGTCTAAAATTTCACGAACTTTATATTTATGCACCAGAACAAAAAAGATCACTATTACCAAACCCCACTCTGAAAAGTTGAAAAAAAACGATCTACCCTAATTTATATGAGCCATTAAATATATAATGCTTCAAGTGTAAGCATATTATTGAAAATAATTTGAGCTCAAGCCTATGTGAAACTGAAACAGTCAACTTGCTGAACCCTGTACAATAGTACAGTGTATACATACACTAGACATTAATCAAGACTGTGATTGATGCGGCACAACATTCACACTCCACATGGCACGGCATGTGAAAGTGCGCAAGCATGTTTCAGTTAATAAAATAAGAGGAAGTTATGAAAAATGACTATAGTTCCAAAACTGTATTGCGAGTGACTTGGAAGAAAACTTTTAAAGTATTTGCGAATACATTCATATACATTCTATTTCATACTAACTAACACACTGGAATCATATACATATCTAGTGACTCATAATAGAGAATTCGAGTAGTATTAGTTACACTGGAATAGAGATTGTGAACAATAGACGTCACAAGCACCACGCTCTAAATATCAATCTAAAAAAATTCTACAATTTTAACCATATTAATACAATCCCACATAACTGTACAATATCTTTCACACTAAAATTCAATAAGTTGAATAGATAATTTCCAGTATATAGCGGTTTATAGTTGGTACTTATGACGTCACATTCTCTTCTGCCACTTCTACCCTCATTCTCTGCTACCGGTACAGCTGTGTAGAAATTGCTCTATAATTACCAAAAAACAGAAAATTATTTCCCAGAAATAATGATCAAGTGTTCCTCACCAGTTGGAACATCAGAAACAGCTGTCAGAGTATACAATAGTTAACAGAGTTGTTTAAACTCAAAGTTAAAGGAATTTCAGGTTTCAAGCTTCGAAAAGAAAGTTTGAAATTCGTTGTTAGGAATGCCTTCATCGTCAATACAAATAGGTAACCCTCTCAGTAATATGAAAATCCCCTAAAGTATGAACCAGAAGTGAAATATACAACAAGAGTCTCAATTAGCACCCTTTTCAGTGTAAATTTAAATAAGTAAAGTTAGTAACAAAAGTGATTGGCCGAATAGTGTCTTTGGAAGATTAGAGAATAATATTTTAGAGTTATTTCATCCGTAATATCTTTTTAATTACCTAAACGGAATTTTTAAAAGGGATTGAACATTGGAAAAAGAATTAGTTGAATAAAATCAAATTTGATTTGTATTGACTTATATGAATGGTTTGATTTTACGCCTACCTACGTGGTGAGTTGCAGGTACTATTTAAAATGAATTAAATTGACGTTGTATAAAACGACAATTTTGACGGGTTGATTTTTCACCGGTGAAATTTTCCCAAAGAAATGTAAATTTCTAGGTTTAAATTGGTTTGTTTAAATTAAAAATTTAAATGTGAGATGCAATTTATAAAATAACTTTTTGAAATTGTAATTTAACAAGTTTTATTTATAATTTAACCAATGCTAAATAGCCAAGAAATTGAAAATAAAATTAATTTGAATTTACTGAAAATAATTACAAAACATTTTTTTTATTTAACTGTTATTTATTTTGACAGTAGTTTAGTTTAATAAAATAGGTACTATATAGTTTGCTGTTTTTAAAATACTATAAAACTTATTATTTTTAACTATTGTTAATATTGCAGGATCTTTTCTGTTTGCTGGGCTCATTCGAAAATAATGGAAATAAGATAATATAAGATAGTTACTGACTTTTTAAAATAAATTATTCAGTTATAAAATTACAGACTTTTTATATTCAACTAGTGTATTTGCCTATTAAAAATAACGGGTCTTCAATACCAATTTATTACCCGTTATTAGGTTCTTTTAGTTAACTCAATTAAATTTTATTTTTCTGCATAAGCTGATACTTTATTTTATAGATAAAATACAAACAAAAATTGAATAAAAACAATTTAAATATCGAGTCAATATATTCCCGTGCGTATCATAGTTACATTCTTCAGGTTTAGTGCCCGTCGTGTAAAAGCGGACACAAAATAAATAAATTGATCTATAAATAAATAAATAAACACACTAAGAAAATTATTAGTATAGATAATGCATTCAGAAAAGTTTTTTGTTTTCCAGGCGCATATTATGAAACTATAATAATAATAATATGATGATAAGTAGCAGGACCGATAGAACTGATTATAAAAAAATGGCTTTGGACTGAAAACATATACAACCCAGCATATGTGTTTAATAACATGCTTCTGAAAATAATATCCTTTGTATTTAATTATCTTGGTCACTTTACGTCTTTCAATTTACACCAACTTTATGAGACGCTATTAATAGGATGTCTGTTTAACCCGTTATGTGACAGACAGACACACCTAACAACACTTTTCTAAATTAAGTTATATTTTAGTTCCACATTTTCCCCTCCCCCTCTCTTCACTTTCTCCACTTTCATTCCCCCCTCCTTCACTTCCCCTACCTACTCTTGTTCAAATTCACTTTGCCCACCTTCACTTCCCCCACCTTCACTCCCCCCACCTTCACTTCCCCCACCTTCACTTTCCCCACCTTCACTTCCCCCACCTACATTTCCCCCACCTATACTTTCTCCACCCACACCTCCCCCACTTCCACTATCACCACTTACACTTCCTCACGCCAACACCTCTCCCACTTTCAATTTCCACACCTATACTACCTCCACTTAAGTTTTCCCCAACTTCACTTCACTTCCCTCACCTTCACTTACTCCACCTCCAATTCCCACCTCCAATTTCCCCACTTTCAATTTCTCTACATTTCAATTCCCTCACCTTTCAATCAGTAATTAAATATAAGCAAATTGAGGAACACAATGAAAATAAGAGGAACAAAATATGAAAGACAATAATAATTTGTTTAGTTTGTGGTATCATGCATACCGAATTTGCTTCTATCTAATTACTGAAAGCGTAACGGACGAACTCTCTTAAAGGGAGGAACAAGCAGAATTAGAATATGACTAGTGTACTTTCCCGTTAAAAATAACCGGTCATCATCAATACCAATTTATTTCCCATTATTACGTTACTTTAAATAAATTCATTTAAAATTAAATTTTCTGCATAGTCTAATTTATTTTACAGATTAAATAAATTAAAAATTGAATAGAAACAGAATATTCAAATACCAAGTCAATATATTCCCGTGCGTATCATAGTTACATTATTCAGGTTTTGTACCCGTCGTGTAAAAGCGGACACCAAATAAATAAATAAGTAAATAAATAAATAAACACACTATAAGGAAATTATTAGTATAGATAACAATTTCCTTGAAAAATCGGCATTACGGCGATTTAGAAGCAGATCTGTTGAATAATGAGGTAAGCTCTTAGTTATCGGACGGTTTCACATTTTCGATCAAACAAGAATTATATTTTTATTCGTTATTTTAATGGTTATATCGATTTTTAAGGTTTTTACAAATCCACTGCAGATTACAATCTTCGTCATCAAGAAAAATGTTAATGTCATCATTAAATAACAACGCGTAACCATGATATAATATTATTTGCACTATTTCCATAATTTTCAAATGCGCTCAGCAAACAGAAAAGATCCATATTTCACTTCCGTCTTCCTTCACCTGTACAGTACTTCGTGACGAGATATGACTATGTTCAATGATTTTATGATTTTCAGACTAACATTTATTAGTTTGGAGACAAGCTGGACATTTGAATCTTTTTCTCATCAAACATTCCCAATATATGTATAATTTTAACAACTTTTATTAGCACTATTTTCATTGAACATTTATTGTATAGTTCATAAATAAAGATATCCTTTCCTCGTGAACTTCGTGTTATCGACGCCATTGTGAAAGGGATAAGACAATAGCTGTCCTAATAGAGCAAACTTCAGGAACCAACTGATTACAATTGAATAGAAGGTAAGTAAGAGACTATTGGTGGCTCTACAAATCTATGTTTGTTATACGACTTGAAATAGTAAGATGAAGGCCCGCCCCCTTCACACTTCCATTTCTCAACACCGCCTTTAAAAAAATGTACATGGCAAAAAGTTTAGCTGCAATTGATTTTAACGGAGCCCTTCACACTTGCGTTAGAAAAAAATGCAGGTAAAAAAAGGCGCAAGTGTGAAGGGCTCCGTTAAAATCAATTGCAGCTAAACTTTTTGCCATGGGCATTTTTTAAAGGCGGCGTTGAGAAACGCATCTTACTATTTCAAGTCGTATAACAAACAGAGATTAGTAGAACCACCAATAGTCTCTTATTTACCTTCTATTGTTACCTAATTAGGATAAGTTTTTATTTTAATTGGTATCAGTGATACGTGCAGTTATCGTGATTACCATTGTTAACTTATGACGATTGTATATTTATTCTTATTTTATGGAAAATGTAAAATAATTATGTTACATACCTATTCTTTTTTTTCAATTACGCTAATCAGTGAATTCTGAAATACTGTCAAAATACAAACAGTTAAAGTTTAAAATGTTCTGTAATTATTTTACATATATTCAATTCAATTCATTTTCAATTTCATGATTAAAGAAAACTGGTTGAAACTCAATATGCTAAAGTTACATTAAAAAATTAATTTATATAAATTGCTTTTAATTCAAAAAATATCAATTTAAACCTAGAACTTTTACAATCAACGGGGATAATTTCACTGCTTGGCAAAATTCCACACTGGCAAAATTCCGCTGGGTATTTTTATGTAAGTTCAAAAAGAATAATAGACTATTTAGATTCGAGTAACACATGAAGTCACGTCCTTTTTCTTTAGCGGTATTTTTTAAAGTGCAAATATCCTTTACCTAACTATTTAATTAAATGTATATACAAACAGCCTTTCAACAAACACATTTATTTACTCAATCATATAATATTCGAATACTTTATTTTGTTATTTTATGAGTTTAAAAGGGAAGTCTTTAGCCATGGAGAAGAGTTCAAAACTTCAAAGAAAATGAGACTGTCAGTCAGTCAGTTTATCCTACCAATGAATTCAAAAAGGTAGGAAAATGAAGAAAAAAGCCAGCAAATGAAACACCGAACGAAATAAAATCCTATTGTAACGGAACTTCATGAAAACCTTCCTAATAATAAAGACAATAATGATTCTTGTATATTTAACAACAATAAATATATCTTTGTCATTTTATTAATTTATTGAATCGTTAACTTAACAATCATACTGCATGGTAGGGATATTGATTTCATGTTTAAAATGTTCTCATTAAGAAAGATGGTTTTAAAAGTGTCAATCGATCTGATTTACTGATCTTTATTATCATCTATAGAGGATTTTAGGAAGAATATCATATTCAAGTAATTATTTCTAATCTGTACGAATCTTGTATTTAAGAAATTAATTAGCTATATCAGAGTGTAATTGTTTACTTCGCAAACAAAAGCCATATAAAAGAGATACAAAGAAGCAGGCAAAAACAAAATTACCTATCACAAGTCGGTGACAACGCTCTTGGATGCAGAAAAGCTACTCGATAAATACAGTCCCTTTCCAAGTAATATTACGAAAAGAGATACAAGTAAGGTAGACTTCAATCACAAATGGAAGAGGAAAATGAAGAGGTGATAGTAAATTAAGCCTACGAGTCTACCTAACACAAAATCTAAGACTTCGTAGTTGAAGAGTATAACCCTAGCGCTATCCTCTAAAACTGCAAGTAGCGTTAAAAAAATGATAAAAATTGTGAAAAATCCATGATAAAGTAAGTAAATATTTGTAAGAAAAAACTTTGGCGACATGTTTTATTCATAAAAAAATCATACTCAAAATTAAAACAGTTTGGCTGTATGTAAAGAAAACATGTTTAAAAGTGATTTTGCTGGAGAAAATAATCTATTAATAACAATATTCAAATTGTCAGCGAATAATAAACAGGCGAAATTTACAATTATATACCTTGAATATTAGATATTTATAATATATACAACAATCATTTATATATATATCAGATAGTTTATCTTTTTGAACACATCACAATTTTCATTTCAAATAGAATGTATTATGTATTATGCAAAATTATTTTATTTCTATCAAATAACGATAAATAGAGGACAGAAATCAATATTAAGTGTTCTATACAATTTATATGTTAACCGAGACCATGAAATTATAAACATATAATAATAACATTTAATATCAAATGTTATAAAATAACAGTGCTCTTTTCTAAATATTACTAGGTCTATATACACCAGTCTAAATTAAAATTTCTCTAGAAATCCTTTAAATTTGTAGAACTATACAAGGCTATACAAAATATTACAGTAAACAGAAAAAAAATTGATCATGTGCCTCATAATTAATTCTATAAGAAATAGTCACACTCAGCCCACACTGTCCGACATTTCTTTTAAATTCAATAGAAGAACAAGTATAATTGAATACGAACTTTATTTCGTATTATCATAAATTTAATTGTGATATTAGGTATTAAGTACATTTTTAGGTAGCTACTAGCTACCTATTTTTCTAGGGTAATGGTATTTAGAAAAAGGTATATATACCCATTTATAATATGTCTATCAGTTTCGTTAATTTTTTTTTAATTTTCCTACTTTTCTTTGTTTGAATTTCGGAGGGAAGAAGAAAAATCATAGACTATATTTAATCATATATTATAATAAGAATGTAGAACCAAATTTGAAATGGTTTGTAGTTTTATGTGAACTCAGTTCTAATGGATATTGTATTTAAATATTTAGAGTGGAGGGGACCTTAAAGAGTAATTAATTAGACTGTAGTATTGCAATGTAGCTTGAGAGGATAATATAATCCCATCTGTCTTCTTCTAAATTAATATTTTTGACCAATAAAATCATAATGCTTCAAGTCTTCACCTAATATTGAGAACAATTAGAGCTCAAGTCTATAAGCAACAGTCAACCCGCTGAGTCCTGTACAATAATTGTACAGGGTTCACACACTATACATTGAAAAGTGCTCAATGCGGCACGACATCCACATTCCACAATCCACATGGAAGTGCAAAATGAGTCACACTATGCATGACGAGATGCTACACTTTCAACTTGCACTATATTCGTAAATTTCAGCGATGGAAGACATGAGGCCTCTTTTTTAGGATTTTACCTTATTTCCAAAATAATATTCACAAAAAGGTATGATATTTTAAGAAGTTCAAAAATACGTGGAGGAAGTTATGAAGAATGACTGTACTAGTCCCAAAACTGTAATGCAAGTGACATGGAAAAAAACTTTTAAACTATTTGGTAATACCGTAATGTACATTTTATTATACATATAATGGATAAAACTTACTCATTGATAAAGAAAATAGATACAATCTTGTATGAAACTGGAACCTACTTTACAAATTTTTGCTACAGGTGCATCATATTCAGTGTCAAACTGCTACTGAAAGTTGCAGAATCACGCACTAAATAATGACTAATGTCAATTAACTTCGGCCTTAAGAGTCCTCGAGTCAATATCAGCCAATTTATTAGCGCACGATGCTATATCGTGCACTTGTTTGTGCCTAGTGTTCAGGGATTTAATATTCATAACCACCTCTATTTCTTGTACTTTTTATCCAAATCATATCTTATTGCAAAGACTTTAGAATTAAAGTCTTTTTCTTTTCTTTCTCTGAGATTTATGAAGATACTGCTAGTATATTTAAAAGTGCAGCACCTCGTCGTGCCTGGTGTGTATACATCACGCACTATTTCGTACCCAGCCACGTGACTTTCGTGCCCCATCGAGAAGTTTTTAATGTCTAATGTGCATGTACAGTGCCACATGCATAAACAATTTTATGAGAGGGCGCTATATCTCCAACTTTTTAATTCGTCATGCGGCATCATTCACTTTTTTTATGTCTACTGTGTACACTACACTGTTTAGGACTCTCTTTGTAAATGTTTTATTATTTGGTGGTGAAGGAACTTTTGTCTTTAGATATCTCATTAATGTGTGTATGGTATATCATGGATATTGTGTAGCTTCATTTACTGTAATAGGTTTAGTTAGGTTTTCAATATATACAATGGGGGAGGGGGGCGGCACAAGTTTAATCACATATCTCTTTATTATTTATTATTCCACCGAGATTCATGAAACTTTGACAGAATATAGATTTTGATGCATAGATTAAGAATCTAAAAATGAATATTACATTTAACAAGTAGCCTACATAAAGAAATGTATAACAAAATCAAAAATAGCACGTGACTAAAGTAGTCAACCTAATTTACTTTAAATATTTGGTTCCGATGACTTTATTCGCTATTTCAGCTTTGAGACGTCTCTCATACGAAGAAATCAGATCTTCACAATCATGTGGTCATATTTTTCTCCATTAATCAATGTGAAATTTCTTTAATTCGTCTTTGGTGGACCTGCCTCTTCAACGTTCCCCAAAGATTTCTAATTGAATTTAGGCACGGAGATTGACGGGAGGATGTTGATTTCGGTACTAGGACAAAATGCCTACGGACAAAATGCCTACGGACAAAATGCCTACAGAAAAAATGTCTAACGGACAAAATGCCTAATGGACAGAATGACTAACGGACAAAATGCCTAACGAACAAAATGCCTAATGTACAAAATATATGAATATAGAAAATAGAAATTGTAAAATAATGACGTAGAAGAATGTTGCAAAGTGAATAAAAGAATTAACTCCATATTTAAATGAAAGGGTCGAATAGAAAACATTAAAGTGATATCAGTAATGGGATGATTATTGGTAAATAAAGAACAGAATACTTTATACTGGAATAAACCTTATCATTAAACATCAAATAATTTATTTTTAAATTTATGTAAAACATAAGAAAAATTATATACTGCGTCTCAGTTACATCTCGTAAAGAATACTGTTTTTTTTCCACCGGAATTTTTTTATTCTATATAGGTAGTTGAATAAAAAAATATTGGCAACTTTTTTTTATAACCAGAGTAGTAAATTGCCTGTCAGTACTAACTTATATAAATATTGTAATTACTTAACTTGAATTAGAATTACAAAAGCAACTATAAACATCACTGTAGAATCGTAGATTGAACATGATTATAGCTATCTAAAAGAATAACCAATATTTAAAAAAATCATAATGGAATAAGATGATTATAGATATCTTTTAAAAAATGAAAACAAAATAAGATGACTATAGATGTCTTTAAACAAAATGGAAATAGAAGAAGATGATTATTGATGTTTTTAAAAAAATGAAAATAGTAGATGATGATTATAGATATCCAATAAAAATGGCAAAATGTAGGAAGATTAATTTTTTAAAGCGATTTGATAAATAGAACAAACGCTTTAGTGATAAATCATAAACACAGTGAAATGAAATAAGAGGGTGTTTATACTAAGCACTCTGAGTTACAAATGTTCATATTCAATGTGAAAGTGATTTAATAAACTCTCACTGAGACAAAATTCTTTGTTTCCACTTGGTCTAACTTATTTCAAATCTTTGTCCACTCTTTCCATATTTGAAATAAGTTTAAATGCATTTTAGGCATTTTGTCCGTTAGGCATTTTGTCCATTAGGCATTTTGTCCATTAGGCATTTTGTCCGTTAGGCATTTTGTCCGTTAGGCATTTTGTCCGTTAGGCATTTTGTCCGCGCACGGTTGATTTCCATTATAATGAACCATTTCTTGGTTTAATTAGCCGTGGGTTTCATGTCGTTGTCCTGCTGAAACAGCCATTTCCGTCACCCATAAAAACTGATTTCACTCGGTATTAGATTCAGCTTATGATTAATATTATAGAGTGGTCCAGACGTACCATGTACCAAAGAAACAACCCCAAATCATGATAGTGCCACCTCCATGCTTCACCGTTGGAATATTGCTATTAATGTTATACGCTGTGCCCTTTGTCCTCCACACGTGACAAGCTGCATTGGGCCCAAGAAGTTCAATATTTCTTTCAGCTGACCATAAGATACTATTCCAAAATTTGTTCGCTTTTCGCAAATGGTCTTGCAAATTTCAAACAGCTTGCTACATGTTTTTTTATTAAGCAATGGGGATTTGCGAGACTGTAAACAGTTTATGTTTCTTTTATGCAACTTTCTACAGATGGTACGGATACTTACTCAGTTATCGATGGCTTCGGGATTATTCATTAACTCCTTTCGAGTACTCATCGGATTATATTCGACTTTACTAAGTGAAATTTGACGACCCCGAGAAATAGTTATCGTGATTCACCTGACCGTGCTACGTTATAATAGTTGTTCAATATTGCTTAAATTTAGAAAAAGTTGGAGCCAACGGTTGGAAAAGACACATTTATTCCTGCAGAAATCATCTTATATGACATTCCTTCACCATGATGTTCAATTGCTCGTTTTCGAAGGTGATCTGAAACTTCATTCAATTTAGGCAGGATTCCTTCTTTTTGACATAAAGGATTGCTAGGCGCTGTGTCAGCTGTGAATAACAATGTAATCATCAGCAATTCCACGTTGTTTTTTAATCTAAAAATGCCCATATAATGATGTTTTAGATTGTAAGAACATTAGAGCATTAGTTAGAACACTCGATAACAGAAATGGTTGAATACTTTTGGTACGTGCTATTTTTGATTTTGTTACATATGCTGTACTAATAAAATATAATATTTTCTCGTCGACTAGAAGTATAATAAAAAGTTATGTGTTTAAATAATTGTGTTCCCCATTGTATACACTCCATCATCCGCCATCTATGCAACGCACCTCAGTACACAAACACATCCAGGATAACAAGCGTACTTACAATAATCACTGACAAAAAGGTAATAGAGTATTAGTTAATTTAATTTAACAAAACTATTTTCCATTCAGGTGCTAAGCAAAAACCTGTGTAAAAAAGGTCATCCGATTTTTTTCTTAAAGTACTGAATTGGTGCAAATGCTACTTCAGAGGCTAAGTGAGATTGTATGAAACAGCAACAATACTACATTTTCAGTAACAGAGCTAATGACTTCATCTCAGTTTATATTCAAAGAGCTCCAAAAGCAGTTTCAAAATCGGAAACATGATTTGATATCATTCTATTTGTCTTGGGGTATCTCCGACAGGTTCGTTTCCAGATATGAAGTTTTTGAGATCCTTGTTGGTTTTAGGACTGATGCAGATATCGGTGTGAAACCACTGGGTCATGTTCTTGTACATCTTAGTAGTGCCATCTATCACCACACTAGAATAGGTATCAGTTGGAGCTGGCATCTCAATCTGTAATAGAAATTACAATGTTTACTTTCAGGAGGTGAAAATTTCATATAACCGATTGAGTTTAATCAATCAGCAATTCTTACTGACAATTGTCTAACAATCAAGTCAGCTAAAGAGGTTATCCTAAATATCCCACCAGTTCATAACTTCATACCTTGGAATAAAGTTTGTCCTGCAACAGATCTATAGTTGGTGGTTTGAATAGATTCTTAGTAGTTTCCACATCATCAACTCTGTGGAGAAACTCGCACAGCTCTTTGATCGCCTCAGTTCTGAACGTACCGACAGTGAAACTGTATTCAGATTTCCATCTGAAACAAATTCGTTAATTACTAAGGTTTTCAAGTCACATTAAACTTGTAATTCTGAAATTAGATAACATTTATTAGTTATTTATTACAATCTACGACTGTTGGAAGAAGCATTAGAAAAATTATAATAATTTGACTACTCAGGAACAGTTTTTCATTATTAGTTAGAAGGTTGCAATTTCATATATTTTGAAATAAAAGTAGAATTAGTTTTTTCTTAAAGGAGATTTATAGCAAAACCATTCTAAAATAAAACTTTTGGAATACTCGGGTACAGGATAGGGTTCTAGGAAAAATCGTTCTCAGAAAAATAGGTCTCATAAGACTCGGTCTCAGAAAACTTATGTCTTATTTTACAATGATTTACTAAAGAACAATAATAGAAAAAGTTTGATATTTTGAATACTAAAATGTGTAGTGTATTTATTAAAGTCAGATAACATCATTAACCGTTCTAAAATGATACGTAACATTAGTAATTTTGACTTATTTTGAAATTTATTTACCACGAGACTTGACCGGATAATTCGGTCTCGGAATTTTTAATGTCAGAACTTTCGGTTATAGGTATAAATAAAAACCTATAAGTTAGATGTAGCTACCGGGGGAGTTTCAGGTACTTAAACAATCAGGAGGTGTGCAGTAAAACAAACTAACAGATACGGAAAACTACATAACGACCATTTATGTTGAAAATCCATTTATTATTCCGAGAGCGATTTTTCCAGACCAAATTTTCAGAGACCTAAATTTCTGGTCCCAAAAGATACATAACTTAATATGAAATTCATTCAAAACTTACTATCATTTGAGGGAATAAATGCCAGGTTCGAACTTCAAAACACTTCAACGTAAATAAAAACAAGGAACAACGAGAAAGCACTCAACTGTAACAGTTAATCCAAGAACAAATTTGTTTATCATTATTTTTCGTCAAATCCTGTCGATGCAGTAAAGTTACGTCGTAAATGCTGTCAAGAACCAAGTAATGCGAGTAAAAATGACATAATAACCCTGAATATACCACGGATAGAAGAGTATAACGAAGATACACATCATAGAAAACGAAATGAAAAAAATTCCCATATTCTGTCACTCATCTCTTCCATACACCATAGGCAGCTTCCGGAAAGAGTCCCTTATAAACAATACGTTTATAATTAAATATCAGCTAACAACCTCATTTGTAAAGATTAATTAGTATATTTACTTGAAGTAGGCATTATAGGCTAAATCATTCTCATTTAGATAGAGAAGATATTCAGCCAGTCTCTTCACCGAAGGGAAGTCCAGAACATCTATGTAAGAATTTGGAGGCATATTGAGTTTCTCAAATCCAATGCCGTAGACAATCGGAACTGCGTTGAGTCTGTTGAAAAAGAAATTGAATATTGAAAAATATTTTGGATTCTACATTTTTAAGATGGTTCATCTACAGCTAAGATTTACAAAAAAATTATGATTGAGCTGGATTCGGAGATTCATCGAGAGCAATTGAACGAAGGGATATTGATCGAACGGATAATTGATCAAATGGAAAATTGATCAAATGGACAATTGATCGAATGGGGCAATTGATTGAATAGAAAATTGATCAAAGAGAAAAAGTAAATAACTATTGGTCTACTTAATATAGATATATTTATCTTTTATTTAGTGGAATCATTTCTCCATTTAGTGGAATGGAGAAACCTTTCTTAAAAAATAGCATACATTGCATGTTAAACATAACTTGAAGTATAATTTATGTCACTAACGCAACAGGCTGGGAGGGGAAAAGGGGCATGCCACACCCTCCCAAACCCCTCAAACCAGACCGCTAACCAAACCTTAGGAATAACTCGAAGTATACACTTGGTTACTATCGAACCAGGTCAAAGGAGGGGCACACTTCCCCTCCCTCCTCAGTTTGACCAAATACCAAATAACTATTGGTTCACTTAGAAAAAGTAAGGACACACATATTTTTCTCTTATGTAGTGGAATGATGCCATAAAATAATAAATGCAAAATGCTAGGTTTGCAGTCCAGTTGGGGAGGGAGGGAGAGAGAGGTGTGCCCCTCCTTTAACCTGGTTCAATAGAGAGAAGGTGTATACTTCAAGTTAGGGAAAAGGTTGGGTAAGATGTTTGGGAGGTTGACAAAACTTATGCATAACAGATGCAACGTATATGATATTATTAAAAGTGATTTTTTAATTCGATCAATTTTCCATTTCATCACTATTCCATTCGATCAATTTTCCATTTCATCACTATTCCATTCGATCAATTTTTCATTCCATCAATTTTCCATTCGATTGATCCGTTCTATTAATTCTTCATTATATCAATTATTGCTTTCTTTCGATAAATTCTCCTACACCCATCTGTTAGGAACGTAAGTACTTGTGGATATGCAGGTTTTAACCCTTTTAAATTACTAAGTATCTAGTAAACAGAGCAGTTTTGACATTTTGGATTTCGTGAAACAATGTTTGTTTTATGTTTAATTCTCAATGTATGTCAAAAGTTACATTAGAACCAGGGTATCAATATTTGGACATTTTGTTATTCCTGAAAAAAAGTTTATTTTTCATATTTATGCAAGCTGTCGAATTTTGTTGAGTCTGAAATGAAACACCCTGTATATGTTAATTGTCATATAGGCTGCAGGATGGTGTATGATGAGCATATATTGGGTAGTTAAACTTTATGGGTAAAAGGAAGTTATACCGTTATTCCTCGATTCTTATAATTAAAATATAAGGAAAGAAGACATAGGGTTGATTCTGTAGAAGATGAATGTTGCCAGCAATAGATAGCTACGGTCAGATAAAAGAGTTGCTGCACAAATTGAAGTCTTCTAATTTCTTATTATTTTTGAATCTTACAAATTGCTTGTCATGTACCACGACCAATTTTAAAATATCTACAAGCATTACAATGTTAGTAAAGTTTCTTTTTGCAAATGCAAAATTAGTAAACCATAAAATAATAGTTGCAGATACATATTTCTTTCACTGTACATATGAATTTCCAAATTTTGTTATTAAATTTGAAAATTAATATTAAAATTATATAATTAAATATAAGACTGAGAGCTCATATACAGAAAGTAAGAATTCAACATACGACAGTTGGTTATAAAATTCATTATTTGGTTTAGGATTTAGACATCTTTCCATTCGGAAGCTCAAATTCTAAAAAGCTCCAAAAAAATTCTGGATCTAATTATAATAGATGTTGTCGATTCTACAATTGAGTAAAAATTAAAAATGAACTAATATTGTGCAATAATTTAATTCATACATAGAGTGTACTGTGAATTGTGCATAACAAAACGATAGTATGTTATTATTATAAGACAGCGCTATTCTTCCTGGATAATTTGTCCACCTGAAAAGGAACGAGAGTAAGTAATGGGTGGGAAGAATCGTCTAGTATGGAGACGCTCAAGAAGCTCCTCTGGTGTCTCTCGCTACCAAAATTAATTAGCAGGTAGCTCAGTTTTTAGAGACTGACTCCCTGTCTTCGCTGTCAGAACCCATAGTTCCAGTTATACTCAATCGATACGTCTCAGACAATGATATTGTGGAAAAGTTGAAGAAAAGAGTGTCAGACAAGTTTTCAGATGGTGACGAAAGTGGAGCAGTTTGAAAGTTGTCATCTCCGGATGGACTGGCCGAACGAAACGAAAAAACTATCACGAGCGTTGAAATCTAAACACCCACCTGCCATGTGAAAAATTATGAAGCCAGAGCCTCCGGATAATTTTCTGTTTGTGTTAGTTGAAGAAGTCAGGAAGGCTATTACTTCTTTATGTTCTGATTCTGTCTGAGGACAAGATGGCTTCCGAACAGGTCATTTGAAGACGAAATTGTTTCATTCTTATACAGATGCAGCAACACGTTTTCAAACCATTTTGACAGATTTTGTGAATACGGGTTTGAGAGGAATGGTCCCTGACTTTGCTCTGCCTACCTTTGATGAGCATCAATGTACATTTCAACCAAATAGGATGGTGGTATCCGACTCATAGCAATAGGTATTTCCTTGTGGAGCTTAGCTTACAAGGCTGGTGCGCGCTTCTTACCACAGTCTCATGAGGTAAGAGCAACCTTACATGTCCTCCAATTCACAACTTACAGCCGGTCAACGCACGCCTGCTTGTGAGACCACAACCGTGATATTACAACCGGTAACACTCTAAGTACACAAATGACGGGAGCCGGAAAATTCGACTAACCCAATTCGACTAAAAATCAATTCGACTAAAACAATTCGACTGAAGCTCAATTCAACTAAATTAGTTCGACTAATACACAATTCGACTAAAGCTTAACTCAACTAAAAACAATTCGACTAAATATGCACTACACGGATTGAAAGAAAATACATTCGTACCACATTTATTTGCTCTATTGCCAGACAGATCTAAAGAAACAAACAGTACTCCCTTGCAGCAAATTAAAGTCCTAGAACCCTCAATCAACTCACTGACAATTGTGCTCGATTTCGAAAAGTCCATGATTGTAGCGTGCAGTGAAGTTTTTCCAACTACAACTCAAACTGGATGTTTTTTTCCATTTTATGCAACGCATTTTTCGTTCAATTCAAAGAAATGGATTGAAGCAACTGTATGAAACATATATTGACTTTGCCTATAATATTCGTTTACTACCTGCAATAGCTTTTGTACCATTAGATTCAGTAAAAAATGCGTTTGAAATTGCACTCGATAGCAACATAATCTCTAATATAGCACAGAAAGTAGTTGATTACTTTGAAGATATCTTGATTGGCATGCCAGTTCTAAGAAATACTTGCAGGCCACCACAATTCTCTCACAACTTATGGAATTTTTACAATACTATTTAACTTAACGGTTGCCTTGGCATAGAAATATGGCATAGAAGTTTTGAATTGCAAGTTGTTTGTCATCATCCAAATATTTGGTAATTCAAGTAGAATGCTTAAAGAAAGAACAGAACCTCATTGAAATTTTGAACAAAACAATATTTGGCTTGAGCAGAACCTAATATTCAGAAGAAGAAGTACCGTGATTCTGCGAAACGATTGCACCAGCTTGTTTCAAATTTTGACGCAAATGATATATTAGAATACCTTCGTGGTATTGCATATAATTTATCCTTTTAGATCAATCATGAATTGTAATAGATTTTATGCAAAGACCTAAACGCGTTACGTTTATGAATTAAAAGTTTCCGATAAAATTGTATCAATCCTTTCTAAATCCCTTAGTCGAATTGTTTTAGTCAAATTGTGTATTAGTCGAATTAATTTAGTTGAATTGACATTTAGTCTAATTACTTTAGTCGAATTGATTTTTAGCCGAACAGTGTTAGTCTAATTGATTCAGTCGAATTGCTTTAGTCAAATTGAGTTTTAGTCGAATTGTGTTAGTCGAATTGACCTAGACCCACAAATGACAGAGGTTTTAGGAGGCAAATCACTGAAACACAAGCTGCAACTTGCTTGCTACATAAAAGAAATTGAACTCTATACGTTGTTTGCTTCCAAAGTAAACCAACGCCAGTACATCAAGTACTAACCAATTTTCTTGCCACAATTCCAAAAATGGCCCTAGACCCAAGGAGAAGAAGGCACAGCTTTATCGTACTAATCCTCTGAAATCACACTGCCTGTCTCGAAAGAGGAAACCACGATGTGAGTAGATAGAAACCTAGATTCTCAATATAACTACACTGGATAACGAATTAACACCGATGGAACTGGATTTCTTTTTATAAAGTGGCTGTGAAGCAGCAGCTCATTCTGCAAGACGGTACTTGATTGAGGGTATTTCTCAAGGTGTATTTGAAAAAACACCGCTATTTGTCTGACGAGATACACCCTTTCTTAATACCATTCATAACTGTGTGTAAACGCCTATGACAAGTTAATGCTTTACCCACAGTATTGTTTTTGAGGTTGATGACAGGTATCCACTCCAATAGGGTGACCCATTAGATCCGGCTTTGTGTCTTGGAGAATTGAGTCAGAGTTTAATTTCTGGTATATATGAACGATGTAGCACTGGTAGGGTATCCGGTAAATTCATTGCAGTAAATTTATCGCCGATAAATTCATCGCATGGTAAATTCATCGCGTGGTAAATTCATCGCATGGTAAATTCATCGCGTGGTAAATTCATCGCATGGTAAATTCATTGCATGGTACATCATAAAATTAAATTGATAAACACAATTAAACTCTTTGCAAATAATTGCGCCAACCTTACTATATTTTTCGCTGGAATTGGGTAACTCGTTTGTGCGAATCTGTGCTGTTAGTTTATTTTAAATGATTACACTTTTAGTAATAGAATGTCATATAAGATTCACTTGTATATCATACAATTACTATAAAATATTTACTATGTTGGTAATTGCATTAATTTATTATTTTATAACTATGCATATTTTTCTTTAATTTAAATTTATATTATTTCTCAAATTACGTATTTGTGTAGCTACTCATAGTTTGAACAAAAACATAACTGTAAATGCTAAATCTCTTTGAAAATATGATCAGCAAAGCTTAATTGCCTAAGTAAATGGGAACTAGGTTTTCTAATTATTTTTAAAAGTAATTTAGATATATTTTTTGTGCAGTTGTAACGACAGAATTCAATTTTTAATATAAACGGTTTGCTTTAGCAGCATATCCATATATTATTTCGTGAACCAACAATATTGGGGACAATTTGGCGCAGGACACTTGGGCCCAGGACAATTGGGACCCGGCCAATTGGGCATAAAGTCCATTATATTATATGCTCATTTTTTCGGAGTCTACTGTATTAACTTAGTTGAAGACCATTGCTACCGTAATAACTAGGGATGTGACAATATGCCTTTTGCATAAAAATATAGTTTTGAGCATAATCAAAATAAAGAATATTCCTAATCTGAAAAAAATATTCTTGTTATGAAAAATATATATGTATATTATAGAACATATTCATTTCATGAAAAAATACTATTATTCTTTTAAACTACTAAAATTTCTGTTCTGAGACAGGTCATGTAAGCAATAAATTTCCTAGTTACAGTACCTCTATATATAGTGTACTCCTGCGTAATGAATGAGTTAGGATGTAGTCAATATAAAATAATTTAGCTATTTTAGATAAAGAGACAATACAAAATAGGAATGTGGGTATTTAAAGAAGGCCGTGGCTAACAAAAACATGCTGGAATTATTGGAACATAAAAGTCAAATCAAAGTTAATGTGTCTTTGCTGAAAACTGTTCAGTGTTCAATATAGAAAAGTTTCATAAATTATTATTTAAAAATGTATTCTCATAATCTCATTTTATCCCAACAATTGTTCAATTTTTCTTAGTTCAATGTAACGAAAATATTTAAAATTTGCCCATTTTATTAACTAAATATTACTGTGACAACTTTGTCAGACGATGTACACTACACCTTGAATCCACATGACAAGATTCAAGTTAATACGACTTATTTAAATACTTCAAAGATTTTCAATGCACAGAAACATGAGATTAGTATCCAAATGTGATTTAACAGGCTTGCTAATACATACCTTATCAAGTATATCAATCTAATTGAATAAATATAAATTTATTTTTAGAGACTATAAAACATGATTCAAAGATAATATTTCACAACCCTAGTAATAACAAAGTAACACCTCTAAATTGTGTTTTCTGTCCAATTTTTTCTGGGCCCAATTGTTTTGGGGCCCAATTGCCGTGCGCTCAATTGTCTTTGGGCCCAATTTTCGTGGGGTCCAATTGTCCTAGGCCCAATTGTCTTGGGCCCAATTGTCCTGGGCCTAATTGTCGGTGCACCATATTATTTGTATTGTTACAATGTCTTTTTCTTAAATCGATTATTATTTTCCTCTCTATTATTTGTATTATCTACCTTCCTGTTATATGTCACCAATGATTTACTATGCGATGAATTTACCATGCGATGAATTTACCATGCGAATTTACCGCCAGCGGCAGTGGCGAACAAAAATCGCCAGAATATGTAATCCAATGGAACATGCCATACTATAGAGAAACCGACGTCGCGCGCGGTCGCTGTTGCCACTGTCTGATTTTTTTTTGCAGACGCGTGGCGCCTGCAAACAGCTACAGCACACGGCAAAGTATGTAATTAGCCTAAACGCGCCGCTCCGCTCCACGCTTAGCTTGTAATGAGAATGTTCCTTTAATGTTCACATAGATATAGAATGGATAATAAAAAAATTAAATCTTAAAAATTCTAGATCTTCATTGAAATTTTTTGTGGTAGGGTTGGATAGTTTCTACTTAATCTTCAATAGGTATGGAAAAATATCGAAGACAACTGTGCTAGATTATTTTTTCTATAAATGAAAAAATATTTAAAGTTAAAAACTAAGAAGTACACAATGACTAGTTACTGAATAATAATTACAGCAAAAGCTCACCTGAACGCTCTGTTGATTGTATCAGTGACAAAATCCTGGCATAAACTGTTCTCCAAGGCAAAATGAAATTTGTATCGATTGGCGAAGAGAATGTCGCATTCTCTTACAGATGCCAGAGTGCATTTCATGTTACCACAATCACCATATGTATCGATTGTTATGTACTTTTGGAGAGAAGTCAATAAACTGAAAGAAAAATATGATAACAAGAGACAATAGATGGAAAATATATATACGTTAAAATAATTTAATTGACCTAAACCCGAGCTCTGTCGACTACACCAGTAGTGTAGGGGTGGTGTTACCCTCAATAGTGTAGTCAATAGAGTCTTGGCACAGTACTCTAAAGGTCCAAGATTCAAATACCGCGAACTGCATCATGTATTTATGTTTCATTTGACCCAGGTTAGGAGCGTCAGCCCTTCCGCCCTGATGCATTAATATGTCTAGGGGTTGCAGGACCTACAACTTTGAATATATATGTATGTGTAGTGTTATGATAAAATTGAAAATATAACTTTCAGACTAAATACAAATGCCTCTCAGGTGGCTCGTATCTGTTCTTATAGAATCTCTGCCAATTCTACTAGATAATTTGCTTTCAAGGATTCGTTAGAAATGTGAAAAGTAGCCGGGAACTTTGTCTCCAAAATTATAATAGAAAAAAGTCCAATAATTAATGTCAGGTCTCCTTTCTTCGTCAACGAATGATTGAATATTCCTTTGAATCTACATTTGGGTCAATTTGGAGCCCCGGACATGAGCCCCGCGGACTTAAGCCCCCTCCCCAAGACATAAGCCCCCTCCGGATATGATACCTCCTTTTTCTAACTAGGTAACACACAACATACTCAACATAAATGGCCGGTATTGAGTTTATTGTATCCGCTAGTTTGTTGCCTTGCATATTTCATGATTGTTTAATGACTTGGCTGGGGGGTTCGGGGGGAGGGGGCTTGTATTGTGTGTGTATTGGGGGGTGGGGCCCCAATATGTGTGTATTGCCCCCCCCCCAATACACACATATTTGAGTGTTTTTATATCATCTTCAAGAAAATCCATCAAGTTAGATAGTTAGGCTACTTTTCCTTCAGCTGATATAAATGCTAACTAAAGCCACCCAGCAAAATAGCTAATATGTTAAAATAAAGAAAATAGTGGTAGTAATATATAATATGCAATGTCTGAAAACTAAGAAAAAAGGGGGGCTCATGTCCGAGTAGACTTAAGTCAGTTGGGGGGAGGAGGGGGGGGGGGGTTCTACGGGGGGTGGGGGCTTAAGTCCTACACCCGTGGTGCTGAATCGTAATAGAGACTCCGTGGTGAATCCCTTAATTCAGCGGTGGGATTCAAACTGTCCAGTTACAGGTTTGCGTGAACCTGTTGAATCTCACCACTGACTTCCAGACAAATATGACTGCTATGATAAATGTGTTCCAGCATATGAGAAGGGCTTGAATTATGATTAAGAAAAACTAAACACTATATTTAGTTAAAGATAATGTCATAATGTCTAATAGATCATTTTTGTTCAATATTTACTATCAACTTATTTTAGTTTAATGTGTTCTACACAAGTTCAAGTATTCATTACACACTCCGAGAACAAAAGTATGCACAGTCATAAACAAATGTCCAGTATAAGCGCTCAATCAACGATTTGAATTTTTTTAATCCAAATGATTATTCATGTTCGAAAGGGTAAAATAGGGATAGTTTCAAGCGGTTCTGCTAACTTTTAAAGTTTTAGGAACCTGTTCGTGCCAACCAGTGGGACCCGTTCAATCCCATCACTGCTTTAATTGTACTTTAGCCCATTGTAACAAATTTGATTCAAAAATTTGAGAGATCTTCTGTTCTAAGTTCAATTTGATTCTACAGTGGCCATCACAGTGGCTTAAATAAACACAGATTGTGCCTTCTGCCTTCTAGTCAAAATTTGATTCTCGGCAGAACTTGAGCAACTTCAAACTCGGTCGTTAATTGTCATGAATCACAATTGCTGAATATGAAATTTCTTCACATATGTGACCATCAAGTTACAGAGCATGCTTTCAGCAATCTCATTCAGGGAGTCGTTCAGTTGTCATTCTCTCATGATGGTCAGTAACCTCATCAACTTTCAGTATGTTGAATAGTTTTTTTTTTTATCCAGGTCTTTTCTCACCACTTGATAATACGAATATTTGCTAACAGTTGATTCAGCAGCCAGATTAAGATGAGATCAACGATGGTTTTGACACAGATCCTCACCCTTTTTATATTAGATCTTTGGTTTGGTCGCTTCGTTTAGACTTTAGTGCCTCATCCTATTTTATCATAGTTTGAACCAGTCTATATTTTTTTTTTGAATGGAGACAAATGAACACCAGTTTCGAAACAGTTGAAAGATTCATTATAAACTTCTTTGCAGTTGATGAATCAGTTCCACCCTATATAAGAAGCTTAATCACTATATTTTGATCTACGGCCTTCATAAAGAGTATGAATTGAATTAAAGAAAACCTGAAATAAGAATATTTTGACATACGAATTATAGGAAAAATTAGAATTATAGAAAAATATACGAATTATAGAAAATATTAATATAATAATAGACTAAAAATTACACCACACCTTCTTCCATTTTCAAATAACTAAGCACTTCATATGCATGCTTTAGGATTATAGGCCTCAAAAAATATTAAATACAAGTATTTGCTAGATACCCTACTATTTTTGGCATTGAGATTTCAAGTTATATAATGAGATCCTTACATTTCTCTTCCACTGTCAGAGCGACAGTCTTTCGCTTCCCACATTGCAAAGTTTGGTCGTGAGCTCAGGTTAGGAATTGGGACGGCTACTTCCCCTTCTAGTTTTTCTACTTTGAAGAATCTGAAAAGAAAATTTTGGTTACCATCGTTAATGAATCAAGAAAGATACGACTCACATTTCGTTTCTTATCGAAAATATATAAAACACAATACAACTAACGGTACGACAATGTCTGAATCTCTCCGGTTTGTCATAGTGAGGTTGAAAACATCATTCAGGTTATTATTGTTAATGATGTTCACAAAACTGATGTGTGGCCAGTACTTAGTGCTGAATACGTAGTAGGTCTTAGGATTCCTGCAAGAGAAATTTATAATATAATTAAAATCATAATAGTTTAGCTTGACCTTTAGTGAGTCGTTAGTCTAACAAAAGATAACCTAATGTCGAAATTCTGAGAGTCACTCATTAAATATAAAAAAGTATGACATCTTATAATAGATATAAATAATAAATTAAACTTAGCTGTAGATAAATAATATTTTCTGCAATAATTATAATGAAATAAATATAAACATTCAATATTCGTTATCAAATTATCAGAAACTACAGAAAATTATAAAATAAGTTAATATAAAAATCTAGGATACCGAGCTTATAAATATACAGGGTGTTTCATTTTAGATCCGACAAAATTTGACAGCTTGCAAAACTCCCACAATAAATACTTTTTTAGAAATAAACAAATGTCCAAAATGCTTCGTTATCGAGGGGTCTTTCCCATTTGACGACCCCCACCAAATTTAATTCAAATTATTTCTTTATTTGTATTTTTGTCCATAGAATCCGAAAATCAAAGCCGTTTTTTGCAGAAACTAATAGTTTTTTGAGATATGAGGGTTTAAAGTTATTTATTTCCTATGTAACAGGGTGGGGCGTAAGTTTGGAAGCAATTTTTCAAACATTAATATAGTTCTTAAAAATAAGTTCCTAAGTAGGTGATAGGGTTTGAACTATAGTAGAGACACTACATTATGACGTGGCAGTGTTATTTTTTACAAAAAATTAGTCAATTCAAAAATGTCAGACAAAAGAGAAGCCATTATTGCTGTACACCGTGCCGGGAAGTCAGATTCCGTCATTTCAAAGACTCTCCCAATAGCGAGATCGACTGTTTGGAAGTGTGTGAAGCGTTTTAATGAGAGAGGAGACTTGACTGATCGTCCAAGAAGTGGTAGAACACGCTCACAACGCACCAAACAACTGATAAAGTGTGCCCGAGAGAAGATCAGGAGGAACCCGAAAAGGTCAATACGATTGTTAGCCAAAACAGCTAATGCGAGTCCCAGAACAATGAGAAGAGTTGTCAAAGAAGACCTAAAGATGTCCTCTTTCACCCTCCAAAAGAGACAGACTCTGTCAGAAGCTGTAAAGAAAAAGAGATTGGAGAGAAGCAAAGCACTTCTGAGAGAATTGAAGTCTGGCACGGCTGGTGAAATTGTTTGGTCTGACGAAAAAAATTTCACAGTGGAAATGGCTCACAACCGGAGGAATGACAGAATAATTGGTAAAAGTGCAAAAGACTTCCCATACAACCAAAAAACTGTCCACAGAACCATGAAACCTGCTTCAGTAATGGTCGGGGCCGCCGTTTCAGAAACTTGGAGATCTCCTTTAATTTTTGTGGAACAAGGCGCCAAAATCAATGCTAAATGTTATATTGAGAATATTTTGACGTCAATGTTGGAGTCAGCTAAGGATCACTTCGGTAATGACACTCTATGGACATTTCAGCAAGACGACTTCACATACTGCAAATGTCACTCAAAACTGGTGCCATGACCATCTTCCACGGTTTTGGTCCAAAGAAATGTGGCCTCCCTGCTCCCCAGATGTTAATCCTATGGACTTTTCGGTATGGTCCATTCTTGAATCAAAGGCCTGTGGTAAATTCCATCGCAGTGTAGAAGACTTAAAGCGTTCGCTCCAGAGATTTTGGAAGGAAATTTCACAAGAACAGTTGCGTGCCGCAGTAGGAGGAGTTCGGAGGAGATTTGAGGCTGTTATTAAAAACAAGGGGGACATTTTGAATAAATTTATGATTTTTGAATTCTTAAAACCCTTATGTAATAATACATAACTGTAAATTATTAAATATATTTTTCGTTGGATTATAATATACACTTTCATTTGCTTCCAAACTTACGCCCCACCCTGTATTACTGAAGGATTGAGAACTTTGAAAAAACTCGTGTTTTAATTGAAATTACTTAAACAATATATATTTTTGGCATGAAACAGTAATGTAGTTTGTTGTATCCGCTAGTTTGTTGCACTGCACACTTCATGATTGTTTCATGACTTGGCAGGGGGGTTCGGGGGGCGGCACGCCCCCCTAAATACATATATCAAATATATTTCCAGTTTCTGTGATATTTTCAAATTATTACTTCAATACTGATATGCGTAATGGGGGGCTGCCACCCCCCATGACCCCCTGCCAGGTCATCAGATAATCATGAAGTGTGCAGTACAACAAACTAGCGGATACAACAAAGTAAATCACGTAAAGAAAGAAGTAAATTCAATGTGGAACAAGTAGAGGTATGATAGATTCCTGTTTGTGCGAATTCATCTGGAGGCACAGGCACGCTGAAAAGAACCTTTTGTCGAAATATTGTTATTTTTCATGAAAAATAGCTAAAATAACAATGTGTGTTACTGTTTATTAAATTATCCCCCTTTCTTATTAATTTTCATATTAATTTTGTACTACTTTTTGTGTTTATTATACAATTTTTCAATTAAAACACGTGTTTTTTCAAAGTTCCAAATCCTTCAGTAATACATAGGAAATAAATAACTTTAAACCCTCATATCTCAAAACCTATTAATTTCTACGAAAAAACGGTTTCGATTTTCGGATTCTATGGACAAAAATACATATAAAAAAATTAATTTAAATTAAATCTGGTGGGGGTCGTCCAATGGGAAAGATCCTTATCGAGATATTGATACCCTGATTCTAGGGTAATTTTGACATACGTAGGGAATTTTCAAATAAAACGAATATTGTTTCACGAAATCTTAAATTATCAAAATTGATAAGTTGTAAAGATACTGATTTTTAAGATATTAAAAGGATTCCAATGTAGATATTCACAAGTACTTACGTTCCTAACAGATTGTTATTAGTGGAAAATATAACATAGCAGACAATTTTAGTACATTTACTAACATTATAATAGGTACTAATTGGTCTGTTTAGTTTAATTTTCAACTAATAACCATCTGTTAGGAACGTAAGTACTTGTTAATATCCAGGTAGCAGTCCTTGTACAACTTTATAAGTCAGTATCTTGAAAACTCAACAGTTTTGATTATTTAAGTTTTCGTGAAAAGATATTTGTTTCATGTGAAATTCCCAATGATGTTCAAAAAATTACCGTTATAGAATCAGGATATCAATATCTCTATAACGAAGCATTTTTGGCTATTTTATTATTCATGAAAAAGTTTATATCATGGGTTTTGATCTAAAATGAAACACAATGCATATAATTTCTAGAAGATCGAAGTACAGTATAGATATCAAGCATATAACAGTTGGTCACAAAATCTAACGTTTAGTCCAAGTTTTCACTTCTATTCCTGAACTCGAGTATCAAAAACCCTACAACGTTGGTTTTCAAGAGCATTTTTAAAATATGGACATTTGTTTAACTCTTTATCGTTCTTGTGATCATATCTACTCACTTAACCTAGGTATGAAAACCAGTTAACTGAACGATAAATAGTAAATATTTCCAATTAAACTTGTAAGAATGTTCTGTCAATTTCTTTGAGTAAAGGATTTTTATGTTTAAAGGATTTTTTTTTTATTAAAGGATAGAAATTGCTCACCTTTCTCCTTTCAGTACATCGGACAATTCTCCGTTTTGAAATCCCACACCACGGCGTCCCAATCGGTTGGTGCAGCTAGGCCTGGCTGGTCAGTGACTTCACAGGCGTTAACTTCAGAAGATTGCACTGTACCGAAAAGATGCTTCCACCTACCTATGTACTAAAATGGATAAACAAGAGTAGTTAGAATTTTTTTATTCGGGCATAATATTTCAATCCATCAAAATCTTCATCAAAATTATAATGCAATAAAGTGATATACAGTAGAACTCCTCTATAATGAACACCTGTATAGTGAACCAACCTATATAATAGAACCGTGTATAGTGAACTTCAACGTATAATAAACATGTTTTATTTAGTCTGCCATAAAAAATTTGTTATTGTTTTCTATGTTTATTAGCGAACTGGTTTTAGTTTATTTTAGATCAGTTCTAGTGAAGTAGAGTCATGGGAAGTTATTTACCCTGTGTAGAGATATATATTTAAAAAAGAACAGCCTGTATAATAATGTCATTATATTTATTACAGAACAGTAATCTTTTAAAAAAATGGTAAATTACATGTGTTTAATGAATTCAAATATTGAACGAAGGGAAAATGATTCAAATTCACGTGAAAAACGTGACATAATTAAAAAGCTAGAAAATGATGTAAATTTTGAACACTTTCGCAAAAGTACAGCTTCTACTAAACTAAAGTAAAAATGAAATACAGGAATTTTTAAGACTATTGTTAATATATTTTGTGTAGTGTGCTATAGAATAGTCTTTGGTTTCTATACATCTCTTGACACGTATAATGTGAACTCTACTGTATAATATAAAATTTATTAAACTAAATACGAGAATTGATCATTGTTATTCCTATATTAATTGTTAATTCAATTCAGTCAATATATATATATATACCTGTTATAGATGTTTTACAATCTGCTAATATTTAGTAGTTTCTTTTAACTCTAGAAGTTATAAAAATAATAAAGTAGTAGTATCTGATTGTTGCTACAATATCTCATACCTTACAAATACCTTAATAACTGAAAATGCTTACCTCAGAGCGAATTAGTATCTTCTTATCCTGGTATTTGACAGCTAAAGGATTGATTAAACGGATATCAGATTTATTAATTAAGTAACTTGCAAGTAATATCAACCATCAAAAAAAGAAAGTATCTTTAGATTTTACGTATAATACATGAAATAAACTAGGAAGCTTACAAGTGTTAAGCAATACAGGTGGACTCTCATCATTCAGTCTCTCGTCACTGTAACAAAGGGGAGATGTTTATTTATAACTGTTATAAATGATCATGAATGTTGGTATGTCATTTTGGGAGTTGGTAAGTTATTTCTGTCATAAACCAACATGAATGATGTTATGTCATTTTGGGAGTTGGTAAGTTATTTCTGTCATAAACCAACATGAATGTTGGTATGTCATTTTGGGAGTTGGTAAGTTATTTCTGTCATAAACCAACATGAATGATGTTATGTCATTTTGGGAGTTGGTAAGTTATTTCTGTCATAAACCAACATGAATGTTGGTATGTCATTTTGGGAGTTGGTAAGTTATTTTTGTCATAAACCAACATGAATGGTTAAAAAAAATTTGGAGTTGGTAAGTAAATGATTTTGATTTTTTATATAATCATATAAACCTCATAATTTGTGAAACTTCGTATGGGCTTGAATATTCTGCACTCCATTTAATGTTCATGTAACTTCTGTGTCACTTTGTTTAGTCGATAAAGATTATCTTTATCATTTTTCTTATGTTGCAAGTATTTTATTAACTACTATTTTACCTGTTCCTTCACTAATATAATATAAATACCAGAATACTAACCTTGAAGGTAGAAATAGAAGACAGGTACTAAAAGTGAAAACCATAAAGTAGCAGAAAACTATAACACTATTTTTGACTTTGCGTTTACTAAGTACATAATAATTATTTGCAATGTGAAGTTTTCTCGTTTTCTTATGATAAGCCATGGTTTGAATAGAAAAAATCTGAAAAATAATGAAATCAAGATATAGATCCATGTCCCACCAGTGACAAATGGCAATTATATTTTTTTCACCTCTTGAATAACAAAAATAAGCATTCATGAATTATAACAATTTGGTTTAGGATATATCTATTTTCATACAATGGAATAGAATTTGCATACGTGAATGCCAGAAACCAAATTGATTCATTTTCTCCAATTTCTACAAGGATGAATTACTGACTGATTCCAAAATTTCATAAGATTTTTTATTGCAGGACAAATATGTTCCACAAACTACACCTATATAAGCTCTCATTGTGAAATTAGCCGTTTTACTCGTAGTCTTTTCTTGTATTACTTTCTGATAGATTGCATAGAACAATTTTAAATGGTGCTAATTCGTCGAAAAGTTTTTGTGATTGGGTGTTTTACAGGAATTTGTTTGAAGCCTCGTAATTTGGATTTTTATTTTATCACTGTCTTATTCTTTCTGACTGTGATAGCACTTAATCATGCAAGATTCTGAGATGAACTTGAGGATTCTGTTATTCTAATTAACTTTCATAAAACTAATCATTATATCATTGCCGATCACGTATAACACGTTTGTGGTAAGATATTATAAAAAAACATGTGTTTGGTACGGTTCTAGGTAAATTGCTCGAAAACAATTGCTCGAAAACAATTGCTCGAAAAACAATTGCTCGAATGAACAATTGCTCGAAAAAACAATTGCTCGAAAGACAATTGCTCGAAAAACAATTGCTCGAACGAATAATTGCTCGAATGAACAATTGCTCGAATTATCAAATTGCTCGAATGAACAAAATTGCTCGAATTATAAAATTGCACAGTTTTCGATTTTATAATAGTCAGTTATTCATGAAGTGGAGCTGCACCTAACAATCCTTGTTTCTTTTTAGTAATTGATCATTAATCATTCTATAAATTATTTTAATTATAACTCATTCTGCATATAATCTATTTATAAACCGTTTGTGTCATCTCGTATGTAACATGTGAATTGGAATCATGTGGTGAATCAGTACTATTCATGTTTTTTTATCATAAAACCTGAAAATTTATTTATTACTAGCCTATTTGTATGTGGCACCTCAATCGGTGAAATTTCTCAAAGTTATGGCAGAGTTTTAATAAATCTACAAATTTTTTCGGGTTTTATAATAAAAAAAATGAATAGTAGTGATTCACCACATGATTCCAATTCAAATTTTACACACGAGATGACACAAACGGTCTAAGAAAATAGATTATGCAGAATGAGTAAAAATTAAAATCATTTATAGAATGATTACTGCACAGAGAAAAAAGTATACTCATATCTAATGGGTCATCAATTTATGCTTTGAATCAATTTATTACGTGAGTTGGTTGGACTTTATTCATGTTTTCATGTGTGTTAAAACAACTATGACGTGGTGTGTCATCAAACTCTATTTAATTCAATTCATTTTATAGATTGAATTAACTTACTATGAGAGTTAAAAGATACCTTTTTGAAAATTTTAAAGTATGTTGAAACAACTATGACAGAGTGTATTGTAGTAACTCACAACGACTGTTAATATAATGTATCTGGTGTATAAATTAACTTGCTATGCGAGTTGGCGCTACTTTTTTTAAGTTTAAGAGTGAGTCAAAACGACTGATTTGTTTTAACCCACGTCAATTTAACTACTTTTAAGTAGTACCTTCATCTCACCATGTAGGTAGGTGCAAAAGTAACCCATTCATATGAGTAAAAAAAATCAAATTTGATTTAATTCAACTAATCCTTTTTCTGTGTGTGATCAATTACTAAAAAGAAACAAGGATTGTTAGGTGCAGCTCCACTTCATAAATAACTGACTTTTATAAAATCGAAAACTGTGCAATTTTATAATTCGAGCAATTTTGTTCATTCGAGCAATTTGATAATTCGAGCAATTGTTCATTCGAGCAATTGTTCGTTCGAGCAATTGTTATTCGAGCAATTGTTTTTCGAGCAATTGTTCTTTCGAGCAATTGTTCATTCGAGCAATTGTTTTTCGAGCAATTGTTTTCGAGCAATTGTCTTTCGAGCAATTGTTTTCGAGCAATTTACCGGCTACCGTTTGGTACAAATTTAGGAGCCCTCTACCTGATTTATCGTGCGCGAACAAAATGCCTACAGACAAAATGTCTAGTGACAAAATGCCTAACGGACAAAATACCTAACGGACAAAATACCTAACGGACAAAATGCCTAACGGACAAAATACCTAACGGACAAAATACCTAACGGACAAAATACCTAACGGACAAAATGCCTAACGGACAAAATGCCTAACAGACAAAAGGCCTAAAATGCATTTAAACTTATTTCAAATATGGAAATTGTGGACAAATATTTAAAAACAAGTGAGACCAAGTGGAGACAAACAGTTTGTCTAAGTGATAGTTTATTAAATCACTTTCACATTGAATATGGATAGGTTAGTACTGATATGCAATTAACTACTCTGGTTATAAAAAAAGGCCGCCGATATTTTTTATTTAACTACCTTTATAATATTAAAAGTTCCGTTGGAAAAAAAATACAGTATTCTTTATGAGATGTAACTGAGACGTAGTTTATAAAGTTTTCTAAAGTTTTAAATAAATTTTTAAAAATTTTATTTGATGTTCAATGATAAAGTTTATTACAATATAATGTATTCTGTTCCTTATTTACCAATAATCATTCCATTATAGATAACACTTCAATGTTTTCTATTCAGCCTTTTTATTTGAATTTGGTGTTAATTCTTTTATTCACTTTGCAACTTTCTTTTATATCATTATTTTACAAGTTTTATTATCATTATTTTACAAATTCATATATTTTGCACGTTCGGCATTTTGTCAATTTTGAATCTTGTCATTTAGGAATTTTGTCCGTTTGGAATTTTGTCTGTTAGGCCTTTTGTCCGTTTAGTATTTTGTCTGAAGGCATTTTGTTCGTTAGGCATTTTGTCTGTAGACATTTTGTCTGTATGCATTTTGTCTGTAGGCATTTTGTCTGTAGGCATTTTGTCTGTTGGCATTTTGTCTGTAGGCATTTTGTCTGTAGGCATTTTGTCTGTAGGCATTTTGTCTGTAGGCATTTTGTCTGTAGGCATTTTGACCTAGTACCCTGATTAATAACTCTGTCTGATTGATTAATCAATAATTGAACAAAAACTGTCATGTTGTATTGAAACTGTGGGAGCCTTATGTGATTATGCATATTAATAGAATTGTGGCACTTCAAATCAGGATTTATAGAACTGCTTTTCCTACCACTTAGTTACCTGATTGAACTGAAATTTAGAAATAAGAAATAGTTTCACTTTTATTATTGCTGCGTATAGAATGATATTTCGATGTAGGCTCTGTGCAAAAAAATATATATCTGTGTTCAGCAAAATCATCTTTTTTTTTGCGAAAACTTTTCTCTCTCTCTTCAAATATCATGAAGTTAAGTTTAACAGACAATTATTGGATGGAAATTAATCTTGTAACGCTTTCATTTTTTTGTTTAAACAACAGGTGTGAAACAGTAGCAAATTTATGTATACAAATCAACAAACCGGCAACTAAAGACTGAATAATACATACCATTATTAATTGTTAATATTTTAATGATGTAACGGTTAATATTTTAGTGATGTTGCGGTTAATATTTAGTAATGTTGCGGGCTACATCACTAAAATATTAATCGCAATATTACTAAAATTTTACCCGAAACATTAATAATATATAAAAAGTAACATCACTAAAATATTAAACGCAACATCACTAAATTAATATTCGCAAAATCTCTAAAAATAATATTCGCAACATCAATAAAATAATATTCGCAACAACACTTAAATAATAACTGCAACATCACTAAAATAATATTCACAACATCACTAAAATAATATTAGTAGCGTCACTAAAATATTATAAGTGGCATCACTAAAATAATATTAGTATCATCACTAAAATAATATTCGCAACATCACTTAAATAATATTCGCAACATCACTAAAATAATATTAGTAGCATCACTAAAATAATATTAGTAGCATCACTAAAATAATATTTGCAACATCATTTAAATAATATTCGCAACAGTTTAACTTCATTGTTAAACTATCTCGTACAGACAACACGTATGGTGTCAGAGCTGCTCGTGATTTCAAAGCTAAAAATCAAATATGTCTACTACAGGCAGCATTAGTAGTCTGGATACATTTGAGGACGATGAAGAGATCGACAAAAGCGACTCAGATGTTGAAGATCTCCACCAACTAACAACAGAAGCAAGAAAAATAGCAGCAGCAGTTCAGACCCTAAAAAACTTCCAACCAGAAACAAAAAGGAAAGCTGGACGCCCAAGAAAAGACAATCAACCAATTACCCCAGACTCTGATCAAACTGTAAGCACCATCTTATCATCAATAGTCACATTTCAAAACACTCTTCTGAAAAAAGTCATCTCCATCACCAAGCAGAACAAGATATTGCAAAACCAAATAGCAAACAGACTTCCAGATCCTAACCTACAGAAACCTCTCTACAGCGAAGTCACAGCACTTAAAATAAACTCAAGCAAACCAGACCTAATCAAAATTAACGAAAAACTAGACTACATTGAACAGGCATCTCTTTCAAGTGTCATAAAACTAGACGGTGATAGGGTAAAATTGTTGGCGGAGAGGATAAGGAAGAAGGAAGTTGCAGACGGTCGGGAAGGAGTGCTTTCGGAGCTGAGGAAGGTGGTGGGGGATGTTGATGAGGACAGTGTGGTTGGTGTGAAGGTGATCGGCAACGAGAAAAAACACCTGAAAGTTACTCTTAAAAATAGTGAGTGGAGGGTACATTGCATTAAAAAGTTTAAGAGTTTGAAACCAGAGAATTTTTTTATTAGTGACTATATTACCAAGAATAGATCTGCTTTACTTTTTAAATTAAAACAACTGAAAAAACAAAATAGTATTTTAAAATCTGTATATACTTTTAACGGAAACGTCTGCGCAAAAATAGAAAATAACCCCAAGTTCCACTATATAAATACTACAGAAAGTCTCAACAGTTTTAGTTCAACATTTTTATCATCTGCAAATTCAAATGTTACCCATTCCCAATGAAACCCCTATTTTATTTACTGACCCTAATTACCCACAAGTGCAATGTACAAATTTAGATATAGATGATTTTAAAGTTTTAAATTTTAGTGAGAACTCTATTAGTATATTATGTGTAAATATTAGAAGTTGTAGAAAGAATTTCCCTAAGCTGCAATCTCTTTTATCATTACGCAAACAATATTATTTCGATTTTATGATTTTAACTGAAACCTGGATGGAAGAAAATTTTGACCATTGTTTTAACTTGCCAAATTTTAATAAATTCAGCATTTATAGAAATAGACATGGAGGTGGGGTTTCAATATATGTCAAAGATCATTTTAGCGCCACTATTTTACCTGAGTTCACTTTTATAAATAACGACTTAGAAATTTTATCACTATCAATCACTAACCCAAAATATAATTTTAAAATATCAGCTATTTACCGCCCACCTTCATCCTCAATTAAAAATTTTAACGATTTTCTATCAGATTCATTTTTACCGTCTGCTGCTCTATCAAAAACTGTCGTATGTGGGGATTTTAATGTAGACCTTCTTAATCCTCGTAATTCTAATGTTATCAACCATTTCACTAATACTATGGCAGGTTTTAATTTTTATCCACTTATTAATAAACCAACGCGATATTCTTTTAATGAAGAAAGTGTAACAAGCACTATTATTGATCAATTTTGGATAAATTTTATACTTCATGACAATATACAATCTGCCGTTGTCGAATGCGACGTCTCTGACCATAGGCCTATTTTATTTTATTTTAACACTGCAGTCGCTCACGATGAACAGTCTTTTACCTACCGGAATTTTAAGAACGAATCTAACCGAATTAATTTTATCAATAGTACTAGGCAAACAAATTTTATAATTGACAGTAACGACCCTAACTTTTTAGCACAAGACTTTTCAAACAAGATTTACTCAATTTTTAATAATAGTTTCCCACTAAAACGCACCAAGAAAAACACTCATTTTAAGACTAAAGATTGGATTACCAATGATTTAAAGTTTTTAATAAAGAAGAAGAGCCAATTAGCAAAATTAGCAAGAGTCGGACTTATTTTAAAACGATCTTATACATATTTTAGAAACAAACTTACAAATGTTTTAAGAAAATCAAAAAACCTATTTTATCAAAACCAGCTTTTTAACTCAAACCCTAAAAACACATGGAATCTTATAAATAAAGTTTTAAATAGAAAAAGAAATCAGAAGGATTTTAAGGTAAAACAATTAGATAGGATCTTAACCGGTGAGGTCCTTTGTAATCATTTTAACGATCATTTTAGTTCCATAGCACAATCACTCTCTAACAATATTCCTGTTCTTAATGACCCTATTTTTAATCTTTCCACTCCTTATATTTTAAACGAAATTTTATTACCACAAATTACAGTTGCTGAAGTCAGAGACGTCCTTCTATCTTTTAAGAGTAAAATTAGTCATAAGAACGAAATACCATGTTCTATTTTAATTGAAGTTTTAGATTGTATTAGTGAACCCTTGTGTAATATTTTTAATAGTAGTATTTTAGCAGGAATTTATCCCAATGTTTTTAAAGTTGCTAGGGTGGTTCCAATTTTTAAATCAGGTTCAGAAAGTGATGTAAATAATTTATATCTACACTACCAATTTTTTCGAAGTTTTTCGAAAAAATCCTATATAGTAAATTATCAAATTTTATTGACGATAATAAGATTTTAAGCAATAGTCAATACGGTTTTAAAAAAGGAGTTACAACCACCCATGCAATTTTAGAATTTTTACACTATGTTTTAAAATCTTTTAATGAAAATTCTTATTGTATAGCTTAATTTTTAGACTTAAAAAAAGCTTTCGACACGGTAGATGTAAACATTTTAATGAAAAAACTTCACCACTACGGCATTAGAGACAATTTTAATAAAATTTTAGTTAGTTATCTGAGCAGCAGACGGCAGTATGTATATATTAGCGATTTTAAATCTAATTTGAAGACAATGAATATAGGTTTATACCAAGGATCGACATTAAGTCCAATTTTATTCAATTTATATTTTAATGATGTATGTAATGTAGCCACTGAAAATGATATTAATTGTACTCTTTTTGCTGACGATGCAGTATTTTATTGTAGGAATAAATGTTTAGATAGTCTAGTTTTTAAATTGAATAATTTCATCACCAAGTTATCTCAATGGCTGGATTTTAATAAACTCACCCCTAACATTTCAAAAACCAAAATTATGTTTTTTAACTCCCATAAACAAATAACCTTACCAGATATCTATTTTAACCATGAAATTTTAGAAAAGGTTCATCATTTTAAATATCTAGGCATTTTTATCGACGAAAGATTATCTTTTAAAGAACATCTGTCCTTTTTATGCAAGAAACTAAGTCAAGTTAAAGGAATTTTATATGCAGCAGCCCCGTATTTTAACAGAAAAACCTTAATTTTAATGTATAATTCTTTAGCCTACTCCCTTTTTATCCAATCTATAATTGTATATGGAAAATCTTTTAACTCGCTGCTCCAGCCATTGAGAACTATTTTAAACAGTATTTTGAGAATAATATTGAATGTAAAAAGAAATTTTAATGGTAGGTTTTATTTATCCAATAATGATTTATATAGGAATTTATATTTATTGAAATTTGACGATGTTTATTTATTTATTTATTTATTTAAACATAATGTTTCCCAACAATGAATGTAAGAGAGCCGGGATTACTCTCTCCCACTGACTAATTGACAAAGCAAATAATTTATACAGAAGAAACATTAAGGCCCGATAAGCTAAATGCTTTTAGGGCAACCTATATAAAATTAAAATGTTACACATGATGGTCCTACCTATAAAGTTTGAAAGAATGAATTAACATACATAATATTAAAAACAAAGAAAAGTACTACTGGAGAGCAAGCAGATGGACCTTATAAGAACTTTTGAATTTACAGATACTAGAATTAGATTTCAAATTTTCACTAATATCATTCCACATGCTGCATCCTTTGTAATAAATACTATTTTGAGTTTTAGATCTACTGAAAAGAGGCAACGTTATATTTGAGGTGTTCCTAGTAGAATAAGAATGTGCATTTGAGTGAGTGGTAATATAGTTTAACAATTCAGGGAAATAGCCATCAATATTAATAGTTTTATAAAAGAATATACCAATTTTAAGTTTATGCAAATTATCTAATTTCAGAATTTTAAGTTGAGTGAACATACCAGCGGTGTGTTCACGATGAGGTGCTTTTTTTATTGCACGTATTGCTCTTTTTTGTAAAGTGTGAATACTATTTGTTAAGAAATTTGAAGTATTATACCAAAGTTCAATTGCATAGGAAATATTAGAATTAATGAAAGAGCTGTAAAACATTAGCAAAACATTCTCGGGAACAACATGATTAATTTTATTTAAAATGCCTATATATCTAGAAATTCTTATGGATAATCTACCAATGTGATTCGAAAAAGTTAAATTGTTATCAAGTGAAAGTCCAAGAAAATTAACTTCTCTTCCAAACTGTATTTCCACTCCGTCTATTACTATGGGACCGAGTTGATAAGAATTACGGTATGAGAAAACTGTGTATTTTGTTTTGTCAGGGTTAATCATTATCTTATTTTTTTGCAGCCAGTTAGTAATCAAATTTAAATTTAAATTGATATCATTGTGAATTATATGCAAAGCAGATTTTGGAAACTTCAAAGAAATAGTAGAATCATCAGCAAATAAAGTGAATTTGAAAAAGTTTGTACAGTTTGGAAAATCATTAAAAAATATCAAAAACAGCAATCCACCTAGCACGCTCCCTTGGGGCACTCCACATGTAACTTCCAGATCATTAGAAGATATATTATCTATAACAACTGACTGAGTACGATTTGACAGATAAGATCGGAGCCATTCCAGTGGAGTACCCCTAACACCATAGTGAGATAATTTAGACAACAGTATATCATGTGCCACAGAGTCGAACGCTTTTTTTAAATCTAAAAACATAGAAAAATAGAGATCACCATCGTCTAAACCACTATATATATCACTAACAATATTAAGCATTTATGATTATTTTCTATTGAAATTTTTTCGTAATGCTCTATATTTTAACTCGGACATTTTTAATACCTATTTTAGAGACCATATCCCCACTCACACATACCAAACCAGATCAACTCATTTTAATGTACCAAATTTTAGAACTGAATTAGAAAGAAATTTTATCGTTTATAGGGCTATTGATCTTTTTAACAATATTCCTGAAAATATTAAACATCCAATGTCTGATTTTAAATTCAAAAAGATTTTTAAAGAATACTGTATCAGTAAATATATTGAATGATTTTAGACTATACCACTGCATCGTCATTTTAATTTTTCGTTTAGTTTAGTATTTTGTATATATTTTAAATTTCCATGAGTTTGTGAAACTTTTTTCGGAATAAAAAAAAAAAAAAAAAAAAAAAAAAACATCATTTAAATAATATTCGCAACATCACTAAAATAATATTAGTAGCATCACTAAAATAATATTCGCAACATCTCCAAAATAGTATTCACAACATCACTCATATAATATTTGAAACATCACTAAAATAATATTAGCAACATCACTAAATAATATTTGCAGCATCACTAAAATAATATTTGCAACAACACTAAAATAATATTCACAACATCACTAAAATAATATTAGTAGCGTCACTAAAATATTATAAGTAGCATCACTAAAATAATATTCGCAACATCACTTAAATAATATTCGCAGCATCACTAAAATAATATTCGCAACATCACTAAAATAATATTAGTAGCATCACCCGAATAATATTCGCAACATCACAAAAATAATATTATTAGCATCACTAAAATAATATTCGCAACATCACTAAAATAATATTAGTAGCATCACTAAAATAATATTAATAGCATCACTAAAATAATATTCGCAACATCACTAAAATAATATTTGCAACATCACTAAAATAATATTCGCAACAACATCTTAAATAATAACTGCAACATCACTAAAATAATATTCACAACATCACTAAAATAATATTAGTAGCGTCACTAAAATATTATAAGTAGCATCACTAAAATAATATTAATAGCATCACTAAAATAATATTCGCAACATCACTAAAATAATGTTCGCAACATTACTTAAATAATATTCGCAGCATCACTAAAATAGTATTCGCAACATCACTAGAATAATATTCGAAACATCACTAAAATATAATATTAGTAGCATCACTAAAATAATATTAATAGCATCACTAAAATAATATTCGCAACATCACTAAAATAATATTCGCAACATCACTAAAATAATATTCGCAACATCACTCAAATAATATTAGTAGCATCACTAAAATAATATTAGTAGCATCACTAAAATAATATTAATAGCATCACTAAAATAATATTCGCAACATCACTAAAATAATATTCGCAACATCACTAAAATAATATTCGCAACATCACTCAAATAATATTAGTAGCATCACTAAAATAATATTAGTAGCATCACTAAAATAATATTCGCAACATCACTAAAATAATATTCGCAACATCACTAAAACAATATTCGCAACATCACTCAAATAATATTCGCAACATCACTAAAATGATATTTGCAACATCACTAAAATAATATTCGCAACATCACTAAAATAATATTAGTAGCATCACTAAAATAATACTAGTAGCATCACTAAAATAATATTAGTAGCATCACCCGAATAATATTCGCAACATCACAAAAATAATATTATTAGCATCACTAAAATAATATTAGTAGCATCACTAAAATAATATTAGTAGCATCACTAAAATAATATTAGTAGCATCACTAAAATAATATTAGTAGCATCACTAAAATAATATTAGTAGCTTCACTCAAATAATATTTGCAACATCACTAAAATAATATTCGCAACATCACTCAAATAATATTTGCAACATCACTAAAATAATATTCGCAACATCACTCAAATAATATTTGCAACATCACTAAAACAATATTCGCAACATCACTCAAATAATATTTGCAACATCACTAAAATAATATTCGCAACATCACTCAAATAATATTTGCAACATCACTAAAACAATATTCGCAACATCACTAAAATAATATTCGCAACATCACTAAAATAATATTCGCAACATCACTCAAATACTATTCGCAACATCACTCAAATAATATTCGCAACATCACTAAAATGATATTTGCAACATCACTAAAATAATATTCGCAACATCACTAAAATAATATTAGCAGCATCACTAAAATAATATTAGTAGCATCACTAAAATAATCTTAGTAGCATCACTAAAATAATATTAGTAGCATCACTAAAATAATATTAGTAGCATCACTCAAATAATATTCGCAACATCACTAAAATAATATTCGCAACATCACTCAAATAATATTTGCAACATCACTAAAATGATTTTTGCATTATCACTAAAATAATATTTGCATTATCACTAAAATAATATTCGCAACATCACTCAAATAATATTCGCAACATCACTCAAATAATATTTGCAACATCACTAAAATGATATTTGCATTATCACTGAAATAATATTCGCAGCATCACTCAAATAATATTAGTAGCATCACTAAAATGATATTAGTAGCATCACTAAAATAATATTCGCAACATCACTCAAATAATATTCGCAACATCACTCAAATAATATTTGCAACATCACTAAAATGATATTTGCATTATCACTGAAATAATATTCGCAGCATCACTCAAATAATATTAGTAGCATCACTAAAATAATATTAGTAGCATCACTATAGAGGAACCGATCAATACAAGCTTTGCCATTACACTACTCTGAATACTGTCTAAAATAGATAATTCACTTTGTGTGAGACTAAACCGTGACATCACAAACACCAGGCTCTGAATATCTATTTAGAAAAGGTCAAAAATTCGAATCATAACCTTTTATTTCCATATAACTATTCAAAATCATCTTTAGTGAAATTAAGTTTGTAGAAAAAAAATTCTTTTCTATTTAGAAGTTTTGAGTTTGGTACTTATGACGTCACTCATTCTATTGCCTCTACCACTCTTTCTCTGCAATTCTATCGAAACAGCTGTGTAAAATTTCATCTATTGTTAGAATTTTCTATATAGATGACAATTCCATGAGAAAAATATGAGAAATAGGTGTAACAAGTGATACGTACTTTTTAGTTAGAATAGTACAGATAGTCCTTTAGTTTGTACATATGTTACACGATTATTATTATTTCTCATAGAAAATTAAGAGGGGCCTTTTTAGAGAATAATCTCTTCGAAATATTTCATTAGATCTATCACTTTAATATAGTTTTTGTGATTGAATTGAAGAAAAAAGTTTCCACTCAACAGCAACCTCAATTGTGAAATTACCAGGACCTTGAATAGATAAACTGTACTACCGTTATTCGGTTCTAGCAGAGAAACGAAACGACAATGAAATTAGATATTATTTATACAGTCGCAATGATATTTCTTATAACTAGTTAGTAAATTGTTATTTTAATACAATAACTGCTATAGCGGATTTTGACCAGACTTAAGAAATAGGTAAAGTAATAGGTAAGCCCAAAAAATATTCCTTTTAATTTTCAGTGTAATATTCTATTTAATTTTAGGATTATATAAAATTATATAAGTTTTATAGCTGTGAATCTGACATAATTATTATGAGTGGGTGACAGCTGCTCTTCAGAAAATGATATATGAGGAGACGAACAAATGTATCTATCTAACCAGAGAGAAATTTAAAATGTGGTCATTGGAAGAGGGCATTAATTACAGAGGAAGATTACGAACATGAACGTATATGATTATATAAAATTTTGATTTAATACACCCACCAAATTAATGGATGAAAATTAAAGTACCGAAACTAATTATGTGTTTTGTGTCACCATTGATCATACAAGGTTTAGAAATACATACCCAACAGAATTATAGATATATCAAATATTTCAGATTTAAATTATAATTTGTACATTTACCAAAGTTAAAATTACTGGATAATTTCAGTTATACACTAATAGAAAATACCTCGTCGAACGGAATTGTGAAACCTAATTATTGACGCATAACTTCGTCAAAATTGTCTTTACTAACGAAACACTAAACCAGAGATGGAGATAGTCATAGTTTCCATTGAAATGAGTTTTCATTTTTCACAGGTGTGTAATGTAACAAGTACTGCTTGTAACATTACTAAGATGTGTGAATTTAATAATACTTACTCAGTATTGTGAGTCTGTGTAAATATTTTTGATGTGGAGATCCCTGTCTTGTTAATAACTATTCCCTAGTATTCAACACAAATCATTCGAATTGAGATATATAATATATTTCATTGCTTAAATGTTTTAGTTTTTCTTTGGTGATACCAATGTATCGTACTATGTTTCTTCAATTTTCTTTGTACGTGGTTTATACATAAATACTTCATAATTTAAAATTGAAATGTGTAGAATATGTGTTCAGTGAAGTATGAAATACTAAGAGAAGAAAAGTTGAATAGCAGATGCACTATGCAAATTATGCAATTCAAATTTAAATTTTGTTCAGTGACCTGTGTTAATTAGTGTTCACAATAACAGAAAACACATCATTTGTTCCAAGCTTCCTATTATAATAATTTGTTCTAACAGTAGCTTTTTTATGTTCACAAGCTCTTACTAGCTTAACATCTCATGGGTTGCCTTTAGAATAAAATTTACACTCATGCATTTTATATTAAAAATTCTCCCTCATGTTTTTATTCTTGTAGATAACCTCATAAACTTTTCAATTATTTTGAAATTTACGAAAGAAAAATTAAAAATATACTAATACCTCCAATTTCTCAAAAATATAGGTCTAAATCGAAAATGTTATTTTCTCACAAACTTATGTATACTTACCAAATCTCTGAACAATCTGTCCATAAATTAAAAGTTTTCTGAAAAGAGAGATGACTCCTAGTAAAGTGAAAGACTTATTATTGCAACCCTATAAGTATAAGCAGAGGTGGGCAACGCTACTTTGAAAAAGCAGGTACGCTGCCGCTTCCACTATATGCTAAATAAGGTAGCGTATCAAATAATAAGGTATCAAATAACTATCATATATGCTGTATAATTGAATTTATTATATTTACGGCCAATTACTGTGCAAAAAGTAATTATTGATCCCCTGAAGAAGATTACATGTAAGGATAACAGCAAATACAAAGAAATTACGGGATATAACTTATCTTTGATCAAGAGCGAACCCATTGGAAACCAGTGATGCAGTTTTCAAGAGTGTCTGTGTCGAAAACTTCTCACAAACAATTCACTGTAGAATACTAAAACTATATAATCGACTCTTATGTTTTACCTGTTATCAAGACTCGTTCAAAAGACACATATAGAAGTATCTTAAGACTGATTACCAAATAGTACTCGTCACAGGAAAAATGCGTAACAGTCTCGTAAGACCAAAATTTGCTCCCTGGCTCACCACATCACCAACAAATTTGACGTCAACATGGGAGTGAATGTGTGATAATTTGGGCTGGGACCATTGGAAATGAACTGGTCGGATCTTCCAGGATTCCAGAAGGCGAGAAATTAAATTCTGCTATTTACTATAATAACTTTATGAATGGTGGAATTGTTCATTGGCTGTTATTTTCATGCATGGCAACGCTCCTTCTCACTCTGCTAAGACAATTGTGAATCTCTTGAGGATTAATAAGTTCATTGGTGACAAGTTTATGGTATGACCCATGTCACTTTCTAGATTTAAACCCAATTCAAAATTTCAGTCCATTCTGAAGCAGAATGTGTATATGGGAAGATGTCAGTTCTCGTCGAAGGATGCTCTGCAAGGATACTGAAGACTCTGGTAAGACGATAACGTCTGATACAATTATGAAATTGTCACATTTGATGGATAGGTATAACTTTTGAAAGTGGTGAAAAAGAGTGAAAATCAAACTTGAAATCAGCAGTTAAACTGTAGAAAAATATTCTAATAGAATTATTTGAAACATTTATTTATGCATTTTCAGTGTGATGTACAAGATCTTGGTACACTGAAATTGGGTAACTTTTAGTAAAATGATTGTACCATCCAAAATAATATTTGAATTACTTTCACATATTTTTTAAATTACTCACAATGTAGATGAACATTTCATGAAATTTTCAAGGCAAATTATTAAGTTATACCTATTTATTGCAAAAGAAAAACACATCTGCATAAAAGTGAAAGACGTTGTGTAAGTTTTTTTTATTTAACCATTAGTTGGTCGTACTGTGAATCATTATTCGAGTATCAGTTGGTCTTATTGTGCGGACATACAAGTTACAACTGAAAAGTTCGCGCACTTGTTTAGACTTTTATCTAGATTCCTTAGATTAGTTTTTTTATTTTGAAAGAAGTGGCAGCACTGAAGCGAAAGAAAACCTCTAGCGCTTCTGAAAAAATAGCGTCACTGCTGCTGCATTAGCACAGAAGTTGCAGCACTGCCGCTGCCGCTACACAAAAAAAAAATACCGCTTGTAGCTTCGCTGTGCGCCCCTCTGCCTATAAGATACTATTTGCTCATAAACTACATGCAACTGATTTAGACAGAAGAAGACAACTTCGTCGCTTATTTAAATAAACTAAATGAACCATAATAGCCATGGAAGAGCTTATCTTAAACAAGTTATTGGGCCCAACTTTGTTGAAGATCTGACTGGAATTACAGTCACTGTTAATTCAAAGCGTTATTTAAAAAGGCACTATGATTTTTTTTTCTAATCTCAGTATTGAAAGAAGAGATTGGTGATAATACACCCAGCACTAGTTTCAATGGCTGCACTGGATAATAAATTTTCTGGCAAGTTTATTTAAAAACTTGGTGATGTTGAATGGGTGCCCAGGTCTCTTGACTTAACTGTTCCTAATTTTTATTCGTGGGGTAATTTAAAAGGTAGAGTAAACAGAAACTACTGCAAACCTCAAGGCAAACATCATTAAAGAAATCACCAGAAGTGATTATATGCGCTAGAGAGAGTCATTTCGTCGACCAGTTAAAAAGTAAACTAGCTTTGTAAAACGTAGGAGTTTAGCGTTAAAGTGGTAACGATAAAGCTCGTGCTTGTACAACGGACAGTACATGAACCGTAAAAAGTGTCCGTATACCGATCAATGGATGCTATGACCGACTGAGAATTTTACTTTAGTTGGGAATTTTTTAAACTTTGCAAGTTTTCTTTAATGACATTTCAAAGAAGCGCTATAATGAAGATAAACACTAAACCATCTCAGATTGTTTTTAATTTTAATGAAAATTGTATAAAATTTATATTATTCACTTGAACATATATATGTACAAAATAATTATTTAGGTATAATTACATGTCACATAAAGCACAATAGAATATGATAAAAATGTAATACTTTTTAATTTATATATATCTATCTATGTAGATGCAAACGAATATACAAACATAATTAATAATCTTTAAATCAACTGAACACAATATATACATAAATAATTTCATTTCCCAATTCTTATTTTTGTGTTTTGTCAACAATGAATCCAAATAGAACGAAACATATCACTTGTTACTGCATCTTCTTCGACCTGACAATTAAAGTGACTGTCTTCCTAAAACAAAATTAATATATAACTATTATACAAATTTGAAATTTTCAGGGTTAATTCAACTATCCAAATGGATTATTTATCATTTAGGATTTTTTTTTCTTTCTACTCTAGTCAACAAATAATTTGATGTGATACCCAAATAAACCCTCAATACCTGTGCTGACAGGTCTTTTGACAGACCTGACAGGTATAATCTATAATAAGGTCCATCTGTTTTTGAAGCACTTCTAGATTGATTTTAGCTGTAATAATTTAACGTGTTATCGGGGAGACTGTTTTTTAGGGAAACTGTCCCCTTAAGTCTAACAATTCAGATAAATAGTTATAACTCTTTCATATTTTAATACAATTTTTCTAATAAAAGAAAACGTGTAAGAAAAGGACAACTAAATCAAATTACAGAAACTCTGAAAAACAATACATTAATTGTTATTTGTAAAGTGTAATGCCTCTGAAAATAATAGATATATGAACATATACTTGGTAGACAAATAAAATATACAGTGTGTTTCAACATTATTGATATTTTTCAATAGCCATATATAAATAATTCAATATTGTAATGCGGTATACAGGATATACCAATTTGTTACTTAAGATTGGATTTTTGACGTGGAACCAAAAATATTGATAAAAATTGACTTTGAGGAAATAGCAGAAGGCTAAAAGAAATGGTGAAATTCTCTGATGAACAGAAAAAGGTTTTAATAAGAGCATTCGGGACAACATCTTCACCAGCAATGATCAGACGTCTGATTCTACAGGGTACAAGATATCTGGAAGAACAAGAGAATAGTTTAAATTGTTTTATTTTACAAGAATAAATCGGGATTTCGACAATAATAGAACACTTTATCGAAAGAAGAAATCGGGAGGTCCCACAAAGAGAACGACAGAAAAACTCGATCTTCCAGATTTGAATCCTTTGGATTCTTATTATTGGGCCTTAGCTCAAAAAGAAGTGAATTCTGCAAAACCAACAACAGTGGACGACCTTATCAATGTTGTGAAGAGATTTTCAGACGAACATCGCTAGAATGTCATTCAGAGTGTAGCACTTAATATTTTGAAGCGAGTGAATCTCATGTATGCAGCAAAATGGAGGCCACTTCCAGCACCTTCTATGATATGTATTTCTTGTTATTAATCATTAAAAATCCACTCTTAATGAACATTTTGGTGTATTATTATTTTTTTACATCAGTATAACTATGAATAAAAGCCACTGAAAAATATAGAAAATGTTGAAACACACTGTATGTTAAATCATATAATTTATAGAGGTCGTTATAGAAGATGCGAAACTCTTATAACGGACAGTTTTTGTCCTTCATAGAGGGTGTCCTTTCTGAGATCGTCCGTTGTGCGACTTTTACCTGCATATTACTTTTCCATATTAATCAAAATACTCTATGTATAATATGCGAAGCCAACTTGTTGAAGTCGACGTGAAACAGTAGACCCGAGTCACTGTACCTCCAGACATGACACCTATCTTGCGAGAAATTTGACCAGAAGTGTTGAAACGATTAACGATCAAACAAACTTCTTCCCCTATTTTTAACTTACCTCAATAGCAAGCATAGCAGTATAAATTTTACCTTTAAACTTGAGCAAAATAATAGTTTATCATTTTTAGATTGTAATATTCATAGGCAGGATAACAAGTTCCATAGTTCAGTTTTTAGAAAAATTAGTTTTACAGGTTTAGGCTCTAGTTTTTATAGTTTTTGTTCCACTTCTTTTAAATACAATAGCATCAAAACTTTAATCTTCAGGGCATGCAAAATTAGTAGCAATTTTTCATTTTTTAAGCGGGAGATTTCTTTTTTACGCTCTTTTTTTAATAACAATGGCTTTTGTACTTCACTTTTTAATAAAATCCTTATGCAGTTTTTAGATAGGAATTTTAATAGCACTTATACAGTACCACCCGCTGAAAACATTTTATATGCATCCCTACCATATCTAGGCTACCACTCTGTCAAATTAAAACAAGATCTTTCCATTCTTTTTACTAAATATTTTAATGATGTAACTTTTAGATTTGTTTTTACCAGTTCATTTACAATAGGCTCTTTTTTTAATTACAAAGATAAACTTCCTCTCGGCATGCTCTCGTCAGTCGTTTATTCCTTTAGTTGCGTGCACGTTGCGTGCAGTGCACGTCAGAGTACGTTGGCATGACGTCGCGGCCACTCTACATGAGGATTGCGGAGCATGCTGGGAGGAGTTTTCGAACTAATAGACCAATTTGCAATCCACCTCATTCTTCAATTAGAATTCACACGGAGAGTACTTGCGACTCTCCAATCAAATTAGATCATTTTAAAAATTTTTAGGTAGTGCAAACAATTTTAATGAGTTGAGAATTTTAGAATCACTTCACATTTTTAAACGCCAACCAATTTTAAACAATAGTGACAGCTCTTATCCTTTAACTTTTAAATAATTTTTAGTTAGGTTTTTAATGTTCAATAAATATTAGTGTATTTTTTTTATTTTTTATGTTTCATTACAGATTTTATATTAGTTGATAATGATAGCTAGACTATCGAAACGTCCTGTTTTTTTTAAAGAAATGTACATTCCAGTACTGGTGTTCCTTTTTATCCTTAAACAAACTTCTTTTAACAGTTTAATATTCTTATCTTTGAGTGGTTTTTGGAGGTCTCACAGTCTTCGGTTTGAGATCTCCACAATGAGCCAAAATACGTTTATAAAACACTTTTGGAACTTTGTATGGCAATAGAATGATCTCAGATTGAGTTCCCCTCTCGAAAAAGAAACACAATCCTGTTTTCTCACCAACACTCACCTGTTGAGGTGTAGCATAAGCAATGATGAAAATGGATTTTTTTCAATAATTCGCCGCCTTAGACTATATTTATATTTATGCAACCAGTCCTCTAAACAATAATTAAATAGACAAATTCAAGTGGTTCCCCTTAACTTTTGACCAGAGACAAAATTCATTGTTTGAAGTGAAAAATCGAACTATTGATAGAATATATGTTCAAATGCTTTGAAATTTCATACAAATTCCCCTGATAACATTGCACTATCGGGCCAACGTCGGTGAATGTTGGCAAAGTAAAGGCATGATCGGGCATTGGCATGCTAGTGCTATTACACACTGGGCCAATGTATGGTAAACGACATTGGCCCAACGATTGTCAAACAATACTAGCCCATTGAAGGGAAACTTTGGTTAACCAATCGAGTGATTTATCGCCATAATATCAGAGAGCTTAGGTGCAAACGATCTCTCCCAACTTTAATCACACCAAATAGCCAATTTAATATCCTCAATCTTTGAAATTGTAGCCGTTTCTGGCAATTCAGTTTAAATAGGCCTGCTATCCCTTCAATTATTAATTTAACACTTTATTTATTTCCTTCATAAAAATTGAGCTTGGCCGCTAGTTAATTCATATATTTAGTATGAAATGTTATTTTTTCGTTTGAAATAATTATCCACATTGAAAATTATACTTTCCATTCAATTTAAAATAAAGATATTATTATTTGGTTAAAATAGCGTAGGTAAAGTAATATAGAGTTGAGTTTGAATTAGAAACGGTTCTATTTTTTCACCCTAATTTTGATCTGTAAAATGTATTTGTAGGAAAGTTACTACATAGTTAGAAGTAACTGTTACCTTTACTTGTTCTGTATAGCGTAATCTCTTTAATACACCTCTTATATGAAAATAGTACTGGCTGTAGACATGCACGACATCGGCAACGTTAAGTATTACCGGTACCAATAAGTCGTTTTTACGTGTTTATACTGTTATGGGCCAGTGGACATCCGTGAGGTGGTCCAACGTCGGGCCTTTGCTGGCCCAATGCACCGAGACTGGCATGACAACGTTGGCCCAGAGTTTCGTTCTGAATTGGGCCAACGTTTGCCTAACATTGTAATGTTTACTGGGAGATATGCGCTCCAAATATATTTATGTAAATTTCAAGATTGATGCTTTTTTTTGCAATTAATGATTTAGATAACTTGTTCTTACTTATCCATATATTTTGGCAACTACTATATAACTGATATACAGGCGTGTTCTGCTTTTATTACCAAAATGGTAATAAGAGGGAGATATTAGTCAAGTTATTATATAATAATAGTAATTATTAATATGAACTCCACAAACAAGTCATTTTCTATGAGTAAGAATAAAAGAAAAGTGCTTTAAGGGTTCAACTAAGCCTATGTGGTCAGAATCAGTTGATGCTCTGTGATGAAAATTCAAAGCAGTGAATGATTTAATTAAATTTTAAAAAATCAACAATAGCTAAGCTCTCACTCAGTATTGGTGGTTAGTTATAGACACTAAGATCTATATAATGGTTTATATAAAGAGATATATAATAATTTGCAATATAAGCATATTAATCATAATATACAGTCTTTCATTGTTTGTGACTGTGATGGAAATTTAAAGTCGTGAATTTATTAAATGTTTTAAAATCCATCCATAGCTCAATTCTCACTCAGTATAGTGAGTAATTAATAGATACTTTTAAATTTCTATAATTAATGTGTTACATTTAACAGACAGCAATTTTATGCTATATGAAATATTTTTAGAAGTAGGGTACTAAGTTTCAAGTTGTTGGTTGGTTCTACAATTTCAGACACGTCAGAAAAGAAAATATTATAATTTTTATTCAATATTTATTCAAATTGGTATCATTAATATCAATTAACATACAAGTTAAATAATGATTATTATATAAATATTTTTACTTTCTGAACCACTTACTTAAATATCCTCATCTGGATTATAATTTTGATGTTTTTGGTAGTTACTGTGAAATGATCACAAAAAATTGTCTCCGTTTTCTATGTCTATGAACGGTACTTATTTTGAGACATTAAGTACCACTTTTATTAAAGTGAGGTGTACTTAAAGCGAGGCCTGCCTGTACTAAAAAAAATCGTCCTCGGTAGATTCACCCATTTCTAAATTACGAATAGAAAGAAAGACATAAATGATTGTTACCAATAAATGTAAGAGATAATTGCAGCCACATAAAATCTGGTTAGATGAAAATAACACACATACTCAGCAGTTATATAGTTACTGTTGATGAAAAATTCATTCTATGTAGCTAATATATAATGTTAATTATAATTAAAGATAAAAATAAATGAAACAATGTACTTAATCAAATATTTAAATAGAATAGCTAGACTTTTTCAGCAATGGAAAACATGGGCAATAGTTGTCAAAAAATTTGCTGTTTCATTCGGAGTGTATTGCAATAGCTAGTAGCTAAATATTGTTAATCAATTTCTCGATATTTTGGCCTTTCACGCTGTGTGTCACCTCTCTTTGTTGATTTTTTTTTTGTTTTGGTTAACTCCTATTCCTTCATTTTTGTACTACTAATTTCCAAATATTAGGATACTCTTTCTTGAACATTCTAAAATTCAACTGGGTAGGTATATGGTTTTTCGCGTTGTTTTGGTCTTCCTCGTTTTGTTTCAATGTACGTAGCTTCCGTGGACGAATTTTCCGGTCACGCGGAAACATGATACTTGCTTGTATCATGGGTACCAATTGAAATAAAAGTTAAATAATAATTTATTTTTATTTTTTTATATCTGAACCAATTGTTTCTAATGTCCCAATCTAAATAATAGCTTTGAAGTTCATTGTAGTTACTGTGAAGTAATCACCCCAAAATATGTCTCAGTTTTTTTGTGTCAACGAACTGTATTGACACCGAGACATATCTCGCCATATTACAGTTTTTATAAAAGCGGGGTGTAATAAAAGCGTGGCCTGTCTGTAGGTTATCGATTTTCTATGTTTTAAATTGTTGACATAATATTGATTTTTAATTTTTAGCATGTGAAAGAATATGAATGAATAGATCATGAAAGATTCATTTAGTTACTGACTGCAGAATAGTAATTAGTTCCTAGGTAGCTCAGCAAACATGAATGTATCTATTTGATATCTGAACAACTCTGCATAACCTCTTCTCTGACATCAAATACAAGTAACAAATTAAAGTCTTAACCTTGAGAAGGTTCAGAATTTTGATAAGAATTATAAATTATAATCTTAGACAAGATTTCTAGTGTCTACTTCATTCACCCCTCATCTCGTTCTCTATATGAAAGAAAATTATGCCTGAATACTTTAACAGGGACTACGTCATTCGGTTTTATCGCCTAACATCTTAATTCAAAAAAGTTCTTTTTTATTTCAAATTATTTATTTAATATATTCTTTAATACAAATTCTTCACATCTGATTAGTAACTCAATTGAATTGAACGAATGATAACTATAGGCAATTCATTTAAATTACTATTATCCTTTAGGATTATCGAACCCCAATTACTTCAAGTTAAATTACCATTTTCTGAGTTTTTTTTATTGCTGCTGGCTGGTTTGCTGCTGCTACTATATTTTAAACAGGTACACGGAAAACTGCCAGGCGGAAAACTGCCGAAGCAGAAAACTTCCAGGCGGAGAACTGTCCATCGGAAAGTCACTTATTAGCAATTTATGCATTTTTTGACTTATGATAAACACATTCTAAGACAATTTTAATTCATAAAAAAACAGCGTTAGCCATTCTTCAAGTGATTAAGGAGACATTCATTTTTTACAGTTACAACTAAAGTATATAGATATTGGATTACTCATTATTCAATGGAAAATAGTATTTCAACAAAGCTACATTATTAAACACACAGTAAACCAAATACAGTACAGTACACACAAATAAATTATAATTACCATTTTTAACTTATTTAAAATAAGTGTATATGTTACATCACTTATATGTATGTTCAATATTAATAATTTATATGCACTCCAATTCGATCGAGAGTATTTGTCAGAGAAATAGTTTGGTAATATCACTTTGCTAATCATAGATGTTGTGTTGCAAATTCTTAATATTTCACAAACATCGATCGAATTTGTTTTATAATGAGTACAAGCAAATATTAAGCTTGAAGGCTTGTTCAATTATCAAATTATAAACAAAAATGAAATAATTAGACACTGAGCCCGTTATGAAATTATAATGTAGACTGTAGAGATGCGTTGTGTACACATCACTCCTGTACAATCCGCACCCCAAGATTTCACTCCTGTACAATCCGCACCCCAAGATTTCACTCCTGTACAATCCGCACCTCAATATTTCACTCCTGTACAATCCGCACCCCAAGATTTCACTCCTGTACAATCCGCACCTCAATATTTCACTCCTGTACAATCCGCACCCCAAGATTTCACTCCTGTACAATCCGCACCTCAATATTTCACTCCTGTACAATCCGCACCCCAAGATTTTACTCCTGTACAATCCGCACCCTAATGATTTCACTCCTGTACAATCCGCACCCCAATGATTTTACTCCTGTACAATCTGCACCCCAATGATTTTACTCCTGTACAATCCGCATCTCAAGATTTTTACCCCTGTACAATCCGCACCCCAATATATCACTCCTGTACAATAAGCACCCCAAGATATCACTCCTGTACAATTTGCACCCCAAGATATCACGGTATCCGGTAAATTCATCGCAGTAAATTCATCGCCGTAAATTCATCGCATGGTAAATTCATCGCATGGTAAATTAATCGCGTGGTAAATTCATCGCATGGTAAATTCATCGTGTGGTAAATTCATCGCGCGGTAAATTCATCGCATGGTAAATTCATCGCATGGTACATTATAAAATTAAATTGATAAACTTAAGTAAACTTTTTGCAAATTTTATTTATGCCGACCTTACTTTATTTTCGCTGGATTAGGGTAACTTGCTTGTACGAATCTGTGCTGTTAGTTTATTTTAAATGATTGCATTTTAGTAATAGAATGTCATATAATTTTCAAATGTATATCATACAATTACTATAAAATATTTAATATGTGGGTAATTGTATTAATTTATTATTTTATTGCTATGCATATTTTTCTTTAATTTAAATTTTTGTTAATTCTCAAATTACGCATTTGGGTAGCTACTCATAGTTTGAAGAACAACATAACTGTAAATGCTAAATCTCTTTGAAAATATGATCAGCAAAGCGTAATTGCCTCAGTAAATGGGAACCATGTCTTCCTATTTATTTAAGAGATATTGATTACAATTTATCTTATATTTTTTTTTAATTATTTTTTTAATTATTTAAAGAAGGTTTGCTTCTTCTGGCAGGGGGCCTTTAAAAAAAAATAAAAAAAAAAAAAAAAAAAAATCATCTTATTAAAATTAATTTAGATATATTTTTTCTGCAGTTGTAACGATAGAATATCATTTTTAATATTAGCGGTTTGCTTTAGCAACATACATATCCATACATTATTTCGTGAACCGAAAATTGGGTTTTCAAAGTCTACTGTACGTATTAACTTAATTAATGACCATTGCTACTGTTATAACTAGGGATGTGACAATATGAATTTTGCATAAAAATATAGTCTTGAGCATAATTAAAATAAAGAATATTCCTAATATGAAAAATATATTCTTGTTATGAAAAATAGATATTTTTTAGTAGTAGAACATATTCATTATATGAATGAATACTATTATTTTTTTAAACTACTATAATTTTTTGTATTATTATTAGATAATTCATGTAAGTAACAAATTTCCTAGTTACAGTACCACTATAGTGAATGATTTAGGAAGTAGCCAATAGAAAATAAGAATGTGGCTATTTTAGATGAAGAGACAATATAAAATAAGAATGTGGGTATTTAAAGGTAACCATGGCCCACCAAGACATGCTGAAATTATTGGAACATACAAGTCGACTTAAAAGTTAATGTGAATTTGTTGAAATCTGTTCACTGCAGTCAGTGTTCAATAGAAAAGAGTTTTATAAATTATTATTACAAAATGTATTCTCATAATCTCAGTTTATCCCTACAACTGTTCAATGTAACATAGTTCAATGTAATGAAAATCTTTCAAATTTAACAATTATATTAACTAAATATTACTATGACCATTTTTTCAGACGATTTACACTACAAATTGGATCCACATGACACGATTCAATTTAATTCGACTTATTTAAATACTTCAAAAATTTTCATTGCATTGAAACATGAGATTAACATCCAAATGAGATTTAACGGGCTTCATAATATTCACCTTATCAAGTATATATCAATCGAATTTAAAAATTATAAATATATTTTTAAAGAAAATAAACATATTTCGAATATAATATTGTCACTGCCCTATGTAATAACAAAGTAAAACCTCTTCATTGTGTCCTCTGCCCAATTTTTTTCAAGGCTCAATTTTCTGCAGGCCCAATTTCCCTGTGCCAAATTGTCTGTGTACCATATTATTTATAACGTTTCAATGTTTTTTTTTCTTAAATTATCTATTATTTATATACCTCTCTATTATTTGTATTATCTACCTTCCTGTTATATGTCACCGATGATTTACAATATGCGATGAATTTACCTGCGATGAAATTACCATGCGATGAATTTACTACGCGATGAATTCACCACGCGATGAATTTACCATGCGATGAATTTACCACGCGATGAATTTACCGCGATTAATTTACTGCGATGAATTTACCCGCGATGAATTTACCCTGATCCAGATATCACTCCTGTACAATCCGCACCCCAAGATTTTATTCTTGTACAATCCGAACCCCAAGATTTCACTCCTGTACAATCCGCACCCCAAGATTTTACTCCTGTACAATCCGCACCCCAAGATTTCACTCCTGTACAATCCGCACCCCAAGATTTCACTCCTGTACAATCCGCATCCCCAAGAATTTACTCCTGTACAATCCGCACCCCAAGATTTCACTCCTGTACAATCCGCACCCCCAAGAATTTACTCCTGTACAATCCGCACCCCAAGATTTCACTCCTGTACAATCCGCATCCCAAGATTTTTACTCCTGTACAATCCGCACCCCAAGATATCACTCCTGTACAATTTGCACCCCAATGATTTTACTCCTGCACAATCTGCACTCCATGATTTCACTCCTGCACAATCTGCACTCCATGATTTCACTCCTGCAAAATCTGCACTCCAATGATTTTACACCTGATTTAAAATTTACTGTTAAAGGATTTTAAATCTACTGATGTAAATTTAGTTTTTAGTTATATTGTGGATGTTTAGTTATTTGCCAGTATAAGGTAGGAATAAAATGGTAGAAATAATTAGTATGTATTTTAGGTAATACATATGGAATATTATGAATGGATTTACAGATAATGTCATATGTAGTGAGCTTGTAGTCATACTCGACTTTAGATAAATGATCGGAGAGATGGGAGTGGCGTGGCTGTTGTACCTGAGAAAAGAAAGATTAAATAAATAGAAAATGTTAAATGAGAGTATTTTTAGGGTGAAAATATAATACCGTGCATTTTGGAAACGATACTACAGGGTGGGGCGTAAGTTTGGAAGCAAATGAAAGTGCATATTATAATCCAACGAAAAATATATTTAATAATTTACAGTTATGTAGTATTACATAAGGGTTTTAAGAATTCAAAAATCATAAATTTATTCAAAATGTCCCCCCTTGTTTTTAATAACAGCCTCAAATCTCCTCCGAACTCCTCCTACTGCGGCACGCAACTGTTCTTGTGAAATTTCCTTCCAAGATCTCTGGAGCGAACGCTTTAAATCATCCACACTGCGATGGAATTTACCACAGGCCTTTGATTCAAGAATGGACCATACCGAAAAGTCCATAGGATTAACATCTGGGAGCAGGGAGGCCACATTTCTTTGGACCAAAACCGTGGAAGATGGTCATGGCACCAGTTTTGAGTGACATTTGCAGTATGTGAAGTCGTCTTGCTGAAATGTCCATAGAGTGTCATTACCGAAGTGATCCTTAGCTGACTCCAACATTGGCATCAAAGTTTTCTTAATATAACATTTAGCATTGATTTTGGCGCCTTGTTCCACAAAAATTGAAGGAGATCTCCAAGTTTCTGAAACGGCGGCCCAGACCATTACTGAAGCAGGTTTCATGGTTCAGTGGACAGTTTTTTGGTTGTATGGGATGTCTTTTGCACTTTTACCAATTATTCTGTCATTCCTCCGGTTGTGAGCCATTTCCACTGTGAAATTTTTTTCGTCAGACCAAACAATTTCACCAGCCGTACCAGACTTCAATTCTCTCAGAAGTGCTTTGTTTCTCTCCAATCTCTTTTTCTTTACAGCTTCTGACAGAGTCTGTCTCTTTTGGAGGGTGAAAGAGGACATTTTTAGGTCTTCTTTGACAACTCTTCTCATTTTTCTGGGACTCACATTAGCTGTTTTGGCTAACAATCGTATTGACCTTTTCGGGTTCCTCCTGATCTTCTCTCGGGCACATTTTATCAGTTGTTTGGTGCGTTGTGAGCGTGGTCTACCACTTCTTGGACGATCAGTTAAGTCTCCTCTCTCATTAAAACGCTCCACACACTTCCAAACAGTCGATCTCGCTATTGAGAGAGTCTTTGAAATGACGGAATCTGACTTCCCGGCACGGTGTAGAGCAATAATGGCTTCTCTTTTGTCTGACATTTTTGAATTGACTAAATTTTTGTAAAAAATAACACTGCTAACTCATAATGTAGTGTCTCTACTATAGTTCAAACCGTATCACCTACTTAGGAATTTATTTTTAAGAATTATATTAATGTTGGAAAAATTGCTTCCAAACTTACGCCCCACCCTGTATAATAGTGAAGTTAATCAAATATTGATTTGTATGTGAGTTTAAAGTTGAGCTATTCTAGTTATTTAGATAAATCCGATTATGGTCTAATTATTGAGTAAATAAGATTATTGAGTAAATTAGAGTCATAGGTAAATTAGAGTCATAGGTAAATTAGAGTCATAGGTAAATTAGAGTCATAGGTAAATTAGAGTCATAGGTAAATTAGAGTCATAGGTAAATTAGAGTCATAGGTAAATTAGAGTTTATAAGTAAATCAGAGTTTATAAGTAAATTAGAGTTTATAAGTAAAGTTATACGGCAATTAAATGGAGACTTTTATAGGGCATAAATCTTGTGATGTAGCTAAGGAGTCACGCTAAATACTCTATATTGAAAACCTCAAGGTTTAGTAAGCATAACTTACGGCCAAATACAGAATATGGAGCCACGGGGTAGTCATCGTGTTGCAGTCAGAGTCCTATGAGTTCTCTTAACCCGTCATGTTGGATTGGTTGACAGGTGGACATAGTGACATCAGAATTGTAGAAACAAGTAATGCTATTAGTTCACTACCTCAGATTGAGGATGGAAAGGATTAGATCCTAAGAGACTATAGACTATCTCTCTCTTCTCCATAAGATCCGTTATAGCTCATTCTATGGTTGTAGCTGACTGTCAATCATGATCCAGGAGGTGTGAAATCTGCTATCTGCCAACAACTGTGAGGGGCTTGGAAACTCCGGGCATAGTCATGCAAACCGACCTTGTAAGGTTCCAAAGAATTCATGACTAAGCTATGCCCAGAGTCTCCATTAATATGCGTACAAACTAATTACAGACAAATAGTCATATAATATTTGACACCAGATTCTACATGATTATGTTTTTTTCCATACCTGAGTTCCCGTTTTCGTACCCGATTGTTATTTTGTAAGGAATATTCGAAAATAGCATTATATGTATTTACTATTAAGTTTGTATAGTCATTATAAGAGAGCAGTAGCTACTTAAAAGCAATAGAATATCTTTGCCTACCCAATACTGTTAGCTCTATCCATCCTTCACTCCGGACCAGGAGAATATTGTTGAACATTTTCCGCTCCTCGATGATAAAAAAGGTTGCCTACCACTGTCCTAAGCCCATTCTATATTAGCAGATATAAAACGCGATATCTTGCGGTTTTTCCGAAAATTAATTTTACGAAACCAAATTCTCCGAAAACTAATTTGCCGTACCCTAATTCGCCGAACCAGATTCTCCGAATACGAATTTGCCGAAACCCAAATTTGTCGAAAACAGATTCGCCGAAGTGAAGATTCGCCGAAAGCCAAATTTGCATAACGGCAAATTCACCGAAAGACTTATTAAAAACAGAATGTAAAATTACACAATAGTTACAGAAAAGAAACAATACAACGAAATCATAACCCTTACACACAGAGAAAGGATTAGTTGAATCAAATCATATTTGATTTGTTTTGACTAAATTTTATGGTTTATCTGTGCGCCTACCTACGTGGTGAGTTGCAGGTACTATTTCAAATGAGTTAAATTGACGTTGTTTAAAACAACACATATGTGAGTTGATTATTTTTAGTTCCTGATGGTCACAACAACTATCTGTGATAGTCAAAACTACTCGTGATGGTTGAACCAATTATATATAATGGCTAAAACAACTGCAGAACAAGGTTACATCAACTACTTGTCTATGTTTCTCCAATCACTCCTATGTGTTTTACCAACTACTCATGTTGGTTATACCAACTACTCGTGTTAGTTATATTAACTACTAGTAAACTATGTGAATATGGACAGTATGGTAATTTGTAGTCTATGGTTGATCTTACCCTGAAACCAAATTCTTAGGAACCAGTAAAACAAACGGGGTTTGCGTTGAGTATGTCAGACGGTGGGTTTCAGGCTGTATGACTTCCGGTTATACTTTGTCAAGTAAATGTATATCAACTATTAGTGTAGGTTGAAATCTCGGTCCGGTTAGCAGTAGCCAAACTTTTTACATGACTTTTCCAGTCATTATATTTACTCTATTAAATCATAATCTCGAGTTAGGTCCCGGTATCAATTAGATTAGACTATTTATTTTCTACGACCAAATCTAACATGTTCATTTATTTTCTACTTTTGCTTCTGTGATATGCATACTATTTTGATTTAAAAAAAAATAATTGATCACCTATACTAATCTTTGATTTTTGAAATGTTTTCAATCCGATGAATTGATATATGGTTATTAGTTGTAAATTAATAGATTAGATAGAATAATTAACTTCATCATGTCATTTTATAAATAAGTAGTTAGAAGACGTAAATCACTTTACGTCAGTGATAAATAGGTAGGCTAGATAAATGAAATAACCAGGCTAGATTACAAAAACAAAATATGTTGATAGAATAAATCTTCGATATGCTGCAATTATATTATAACTTAATGAATAATATTAAAGCCTTTATCTTCTAGACCATATTTTAGTGCAATTCATCTTACTCATAGGCACTGATGTAGAAATATGCTAATAGAATTACCATGGTCAAATTGAAAACGAAATATAAACATTTAAGTTTTAGATTTATTATTTAGAAGTACATTTTGAATCCTCGTCACTGTCTGTTACGACTATAGGTTGCCAATTCCTGAAATAAGAGATTCGTATATTAATATATATTTATATAATAGACATTTATAGTATCGTTTATATACATTATCGATAAGTAATATCTGAAAATTATAATTGAAATCAAAGTTCAACCTTTCAGATAATTTAGTAATATATTCAGACACCAATTAATTATTCATTGGTTCTTGAATGCGTCCAAACTTTCGAATACTACGGATTATTGCATGCAATAATTTATGGATATATACTTTATTTTAATTTCAGAGCATTAGTGCTTTTTAAACTAATAATAGGGTTGAAGTCTTTTCTATTCCTAATATTTTAATTATATCCAATGCTATTTATTTGTAGCTGCTACATCACTTTAATTTTTGCAGAATAATAGCTAAGCCAATTTCAATTACAGATACTTTGAGACGGACATCTTATGGGAGAATGGCTGTATACAACTTAAGAGACCTACTCTGTGGCCGGACTGTGGGTGCGAGGAACAGAAAAAATGGACGAGAAGAATGAATGAAATTATTCCCTTCCTAAGGTTTCCCCTCTATTTGTTAAATCTGGTGTCTCATGTTCAGTAATTGATGAGACTAATTTTACTCAGCTATGCTGGGTAAGTTACAAATTGATGGACAGTTCCACATTTTCGATTATACTACCTATAAAACGAATATATATAATATAACTTTTCTATACGTTATTTTCATTGGTCACCAATCTAAAACGTTCAATTTTATAATTTTTACTTCTAATAAGACTGGCGAGGCTCTATCCTGAAGCTGTATGTGGCTAATGGAAGAGAATGAGAGTAGCGTCTCTGGGGTCTTTAACTGTTGTAATTTTCATTATGGATTGTCTTTTTTCACTTTTACCAAGTATATAATTTTATTAACGCTACTTGCAATTTTAGAGGATAACGCTATAGGGTTATGCTATTCAACTACGAGGTCTTAGAGATTCTGTGTTAGGTAGACAGGATCGTAAAGGCTTTATTTGGAGACAAGCGTGTCCTTTATCGTCATATACCTTGGTAAGTGACTGTATTCACGATATAGCTTTTCTGTATCCATGAGCATTGTCACCAACTGGTGGTAGATGACTTTGCTCATGAATTATTTTCCAGTCACTTGTTTTTATTTTCTCTTTGATATCAGCGATATTTTATTTTAATGTCAACTTGCTCTAATCTTGAGACAACTTGCCCTAATCTTGAGACAACTTGCCCTAATCTTCAGACAACTTGTTCTAATTTTGAGACAACTTGCCCTAATCTTGAGACTACTTGCCCTAATCTTGAGACAACTTGCCCTAATCTTGAGACAACTGATCCTAATCTTGAGACAACTTGCCCTAATCTCGAGACAACTGATCCTAATCTTGAGACAACTGATCCTAATCTTGAGACAACTGATCCTAAATACCTTTTTTGATTTGATCTGAATCACAAAGTTCTGTAATCTCCAAAATCATTCAAATAAAATTTGTTTCCCTATATTTACTGTTAATACACAGGATGATTTCTTAATATGGGATATAATAAAATATTCAAAATATATTTTATATTATTATTCAATTGACTGTATTATAATATAATCTTGAAAAATATAAGTTTTATAATGATTACATTATACATAATGTGCAGTTGTTGTTGTTAAACAATATGAACAGCCCTGGTCGAGCTCCACCAGGTCCCGACAGCTACCAGGTGTGCACAAATGAGGTGATGTACCATTAAAAAGTCGTAATAAAAATTATTGATGAGCATAAACAATAAAAGTAACCAAGAAGCCCGGAAGAGACCTCCGATTAAAGCCTCTGTATCACCCGTGCCGCTCTCAGTTAAAAGAGAGAACGTTTGAGGTTAGTTAAGATGTCTCGAATGGAAGTAATGAATAATGATTCATCTTTCTGAGATCGCGTCAGCCATAATATTATGAGGTGGATAATAACGCAGTGAAGTCAACCGATTTTTCCTCGACAGTGACGTCTCTTCAAGAGAGGGTTAGAGGGTAATGGTGCCAATAAACTCATTACAACAATCCAGGAGAAGAAAGTTAGAGCAGAAGGGTGCCAATACACACATACAACAACATGTCTTCTTCTACTAGGCACACAAAATGGGGCATCGTAATAGGAGGTCTTCTTTTCCCTACATTATTTAACATAACACATTAGATATACCGACGCCCTCACAAAAATTTACGTACCTAGACGACATCACAATAGTTTAATCAAACACAAATCATATCACAGCCCAAACAAAAATCAACTATAATATGTTGAGTATAACTAACAATAAGTGCTGCAAAAAAATAGCAATCCTTACATAAGACCCCAAAGTCACATACGCCTAACACATACAGAAAACAGCACACAGAGCCAAGATAGACTAAAAATACTAAAACCAACAACAATAAGTGTTTCGGACAGCTAGATGTATATAAAGTGTTGATGTATTCATGGGGCTGTGACCATATAGAGATAGGTGAGATAGACTCAGATAGAGTATAGACTATAGATGGATGGTCACTTGTGGATTTTTCTTCGTTAGCCTCCAGTCGAAGAGTGAAAATGCTGAAGAGGTTTGGTGGACTTAAAGATATAGGTCCCTTTCATACCAATGTGATTCTTAGTAGTGAGCCGAAGATTCGTCGACCGTATGCATCTTTCGTATAGACACAAATCGATACGATAACGCAAGCTGTTTATTACGGTTGTTGTTGTTGTTGCTTAGCCCCCACTATGCCATGCAGCGGCGCCGCGGCGGCCCATCAGCCGATCAGAACGCCCGTGGTGTCTTGTGGAGTTTAGGGTATCTAGTGTGTCCCGGTTTTATACGGATCACAGGAAGGCCGCGTCCCGCAGTCAACAAGCCGCTTATATATGCAGAATATTATATCTGAATTTCCTCTTTCAATGGATGCCTAGATCATGAGTATATCTGCTGTTTTTTCACAGTAAACTGGACAATTCTGTTCATAATGCAATGATCTTCAATGATGATATAAAAAGTTTCTTTCTGGGTAAGGAAACAATACATGTAAATCTCGTACAGCGGACGATCTTTAAACGGACACACCCTACAAAGAAGAAAAATCATCCGTTCTAAGGGCCAAACAGCTCCTATAACGACCTCTTTAATTAAATTATATGGTTTAACAAATATTTCATCGTCTACCAAATATGTAGTCATACAATATATCTATATATTCAGAGGTATTACAATTTACAATCAACACTTTAATGTATGTTTTTCTCATATTTTCACTAACTTGATTTTGTTAGCCTTTTCTTGTACATTTTCTTTGATTAAAAAGAGATTTAACTATCCTATATTTTCACGTAATTCATATATCTACACAGTTGCTAATATCTTTGCATTATAAAACTACCGTATTATTTCATAAGTTATATCAATAAAATGATGAGCTAGTTATATAAATATTATGAGATTTTCAGTAAAACACATATTTAACAATAATCTGAGATTGTTCAACTTCATTAGCGTTATTTTGAAATCCTGGTAAAGAAAACTTACAAAGTTTAAATCCCCAACTGAACGAATTATGTGACCGTGCAGCGAATGCTTGATCCGTAAAGCGACCTCTTTTTTGGAAGATTTAGATTTAGATTATAGATTTAAATTAAATAATACACACTCTGAGGAATATAAGCGTAGAGACAGAAGTAGAAGATTCATCAATTTATACAAAATGTTTAGATTCCTTGGAGGTGCATATATGTAATAAAAGAAGTGTAAATGGGCAAAATCAATTGAATTATGGTATCATAAGACATTACAGATAAAATATAATACAAAAATAACGCTAACAGTAATAGCTACAATAAAAAGTGTTTGTTCATTTCGTGTTAGTTATATATTTTATAAAAATAAATTTCATCTACTTATGTGTAAAAGAGAATTTCATTTTGAAAAATCAGAAGAAAAAAAAGTATATTTAGAAATAACTTATTTTAAAGATGAAGAAATCGAATTCCACCTATCTCAATATAGTGAGTATAGTGACCATATTGATATTAGAATTTTGGGCACTATTATTTACATGATGTCAACCGCAGAGTCACAAATCATTAGATGTTACAAAACTTTTAGATTTATGACTGATATTTGTTTTGGAGTATCTCCGACAGGTTCGTTGCCAGATATGAAGCTTTTGAGACCTTTGTTTGTTTTAGGACTGATGCAGATGTCGGTGTGAAACCACTGGGTGATGTTCTTGTACATCTTAGTAGTGCCATCTATCACCACACTAGAGTAGGCGTTAGCAGGGGCTGGCATCTGAATCTGCAAAATATTGGCCACTATAGAAATGACAATGAAATAAAATCTGTGAAATCATTTACAACAAATAGAGAGTGGATAGCAGGTGTCGTTTAGAAACAATGTTTTCAACTTTATTATTTGTTTGTGTAATATAATTCTCTGGAAGATAATTTTCATCTCGTCTCAAAGACAATCGAAATCTGGAAGGATATCATTACCCAATTTAAAATAGAAGCAGGTTAGAGGCAGCGGTTAAGCTGATCGGAGTAGTCACCACGGTAGTCAGGGTGCAGCAAAACTGACAGCTTTGGGAGCTAATTCAACTCTGGCGTAACTGCACAGAACTACTCTGGGCACCTGCTCCTATTTGCCTAGCGCACTGCCTAACTGCGGATGCGCGGCCCTTAGCCAAAACTGCTAGAATAGTAATATAATATCATAGTCGTGGCTAGGGGCTACCATAAATATAGAAAGTTGACAATATTTTTCATTGCTACAAATTCAAAATTAAGTTTCTCTAAGCTATTCCCACCCAATCCGATTCATAGGTACTGGGTGATACTGGCAAAAATATTATAGCTTGAGCTCAGTCGCAGGCAATCGGTGAATATTAGAGGCTATGAATGCTTATGGATACTAACGGCAATTTCAGCCATTCTCAATTGGTTTGTACTATAAACAGAAAATAGATTCTCATTTCATTTTTGGAGAAACTTTAAAGCTCATCTAAATAAAAAAATTACTCTAAATAGGTTTTTGTATTCAAAATGTGTAACTTATATTAATCAAATTTAAGTAATCAAATTTTTAGCCGTGATTTATTCCTTCTTAACGCCAGTTATAGGCAGTAGCAATCGTCTTCATCTTTTAAAGATGAAACAATTTTCATCGACGCTTATATAACTTATATTTTTACGAACAATATTCGTTTACAACAAAAAAACAATAATTGATAATCACTCAAGGTTACTTTCCTTGAATATGCAAGAAAAGTAAATCATCCATGAGACTAAAAGAGGAAAAAAGGCTATAATCATACACGAAATATTCACAACATACCCACTTAAATTGTAAGATTATACAATTGTTTTTAAAAACTCTCGTCTTTAATTGTACTAGTAAAAACTTAAACAAAAAGGAAATATTTCGTCATTTTTCACCGATTATTGATTATTGCATGCCGTTCTGGTCATTTCAAAGAGCAAACACTGAATACAATTTCGGATGTTGCTCTTTCCAACAGAGCAAATTTCATCATTAAAGTCAGACTACAGTGTTTCTAAATCGACTAATTGTTTACCAGACACCTTGTCTATTAAATCTCACTTCACTTACCTTGGAATTAGGTTTTCCCGGCAACAAATCAATGGTTGGTGGTTTGAAGAGAGAGTCAGTAGCTTCCACATCATCAACTCTGTGGAGAAACTCGCACAGTTCTTGCATCGCCTCTGTCCTGAACGAATCCACCGTGAAACTGTACTCAGATTTCCATCTGAAACATAATTAAGAGTTGGTTAAAATGTTTTCAAGTGTCATTATCTCTTTTCAAACTAATAACTAATGAATTATAATGCTAAATATTTCGGAAATAATCTAAGATTGCTTACATTGCTCAGTGCTCACTAAAGAGATCGTTTGTTTGTGCATTTGACTACAAATATTTCAGTCTTCGGATTTTGCGCATACTCGAAATAAATTTAAAATCTAATAGAGTCTATAATGCTTAATCTAATTTTGCATTTAATAAATTTTATATATTATTCAAATAATGATATTAGTAGTAGCAGAAACAATTAAACTTAATCATAAATTGATGAATTCATAACACTCATATATTAATCTCATCTGTAAATTTTCATGAATATATTTACTTGAAGTAGGTTTTATAGGCCAAGACATTCTGATTTAGATAGAGAAGATATTCAGCCAGTCTCTTGACCGAAGGGAAGTCCAGAACATCTATGTAAGAATTTGGAGGCAAATCAAGTTTCTTAAGCCCAATGCCGTAGACAACTGGAATAGCGTTGAGTCTGTAGAGAATGAATTGAAGATGAAAGAAGATTTCTGACTATGTACTTCAAAAAATATCCTACAGTACAAAATATCCTATATACCATCACATGTTTGACTCGTTTTTGCAACCTATATATATACATATATAGTCTCATTCATAATAAATTAAATTATTCTTCCTACTGCATATGAATAATCATACTGGTGACTCAATAATGAATCAAGCGCTGTGTAAGTAGTTACTCTCATAGTTTGAAACGTATGATTTGCAGGGCATTCACTCGGGCATAAATCTATTTTACTCAGCAGTTAATCATTTGCAATGACCTGATCAGTGATCTCAGATATAATGTATAAACCGTATTGTGTGATATTAACAGTACGGCCTCACCTGAAAGCTTTGTTGATCTCTTCAGTAAGATAGTCCTGGCATAAACTTTTCTCGAGGACGAAATGAAATTTGTACTTATTTGTGAGATGTAAGTCGCACTCCTTTTCAGATGATAGGTTGCATTTCATGGTGCCACAATCACCATATGTGTCGATTTCTATGTACTTCTTCAGAGTTGACAATAAACTGAAAGAAGAAGTGTGATTGTAATGCTTTGAGGGAAGAATTAAATATCATAGAAATAAACTGAACTGAATTAAATGAGAGTATAAAAATTGAACACTGAAAATATATTCTAATAATAGTTTATCCTCACATCTCTCTCTCACTGTCAGTGTGACAAAACTTCCCGTCCCAAAAGGCTAATTTTTGTCGAGAATTTTGATCTGGAATGGGGGTTTCTATTTTCTCTTTCAGTTTCTTTAATTTATAGAATCTGAAAAAAGTTTGTTGTTAAACATCGTTATATAATCTAGTAAGATGCGATTTTCATATCTTCACTCTTCTCGTATTTAATAGTGTAAAAACTTTATAACTTACGGTACAACAATGTCTGAATCCTTCCGGTAGGTCATAGTGAGGTTGAAAGCGCCATTCAGGTTATTATTGTTGATGATGTTCACGAAGTTCCTATGAGGCCAATTCTTAGTGTTGAACACGTAATACGTCTTAGGATTCCTATAGAGAAAATTCTCAGTATAAATATAAACAGATCATTTCTTTAGACATTGAATTAATCATAAGGAGAGGACATGGAAACAAATATATTTCATAATTTATGTACCATCATGATCACTCTTCAAAAAGTATATTAGTAGTTTAACGGGTGACCGGTATATTCCACCCCGGTATATTACACCCTTGGTATATTCCACCCCGGTAAATTCCACCCCGGTATATTCCACCCCTGTATATTCCACCCCGGTATATTACACCCTTGATATATTCCACCCCGGTATATTACACCCTTGGTATCAAGGTATATTAACTACAAGGTACAGTATTGCGCAGGTTCATATCAAGATGATTACAGTTTTGTTGTGAAAGACGCTGGCTGGTGTGCGGCCGTGTGCCCCATGATAATTATTTTTACATAGAAACAAGGTCTGTTATTCATTCTTTTTAGAATAAAATGCCTTTCAACTTGTTTTTTTGGACTAAACTGCCTGTATTCAGCATTGTGAAAACTTTTCATATATTTTTAAGTAAGGTTTAATAGGGAAAAACGTATTGTTTTTCTTCAAAGTACGTTTATGTAAGAGCTGTCTATCCTGTCTCTTCTTATCCTGTCTATTTCTTCCTAATTCCTACATTTTTAGAAAACCTAAATAATTTAATCAGAACAATAACAATTTTCTCATTACATCCGCACACAGCACAAACAACCACGGCAAAAATTCTTATATACAAATAACTAATTAAGTCGCTGTATCTATTATTGCAGGGGCACACGGCCGTGTGTCTGTATGTGCGTCTTTGTTTATGCGCAGAGGAGTCTAAAATTCGTATCAAGGCGTAGCAAACCTTGTAAGTTAATATACCTTGCTTGGTATATTCCACCCCGGTAAGTTCTACCCCATTTTATGGGTTAGGTTTGGTTAGTTATTAATATAAGTAATTATTAATATTATATATAATACTAGGTAACTTGCATTTTCAGTGTAGCAAATTAAACCTTTTGTTGGCTAATCACAAGCTTTAAAATTTTCACTAAACATGTGACAAAACAGCAGAAAGAAATGTTGTGTGAACGCATTTATCAGTTGAAGTATTTAGATTTTCAATCTTAAGCTGATTTTCTTCCCTATCGCCTATACGCAACAGCGATATTAATTGTAAGATAATGTCATATAGCATTTATTGTTATTTAAAAAAAATCATGCAAAAAAAAGCCTTTGGTCAAAACCCACCACTTTCACAAGAAATTAAAATACTAAATTCAAAATGAAATAAATGTAACAAATAAAATATGACATCATCTTACAATTAATATCGCTGTTGTGTTGGCGATAGTGAAGAAAATCAGCTTGAGATTGAAAATCTAAATACTTCAACTAGTGATGCAACCTTTAAAAAAAACATTTGTTTTTTTGTTTAAAACATGTTTTTTATTTTAAAAAAACATCACCCAATAAAAAACAGCCTAAAAAGTGTTTTTTATTGGAAATACTGTTTTATTTTAAAATACATTGTTTTCTTTTCTAGAAAACCTTTTTGTTTCAATATTATACAAGAGTAATAAGATTGCTCTATATATATTCATAACAATCATTTTCAAAGTGTTTTTAGTCAAAATTTACTTAAGTATCTGTGATTGTTTGCACAATAATTTGTTAGTGTACTTTGCCATAATTTCATGATTTTTTTCATCATCATGACAATAGTGATTCATTTTCCTTTAATCTTAGAGTTGGTTTAGAATTATTAATATATACCTATCAAGTTTCTTCACCAGGAGTTGAAGATATTTTTGAAGATCAATTGATGAACATTTAATAAGAGTTGGATTGAATCAAGCTCAAAAGCTGTTGTTGAGGATAATGGATTTAATCTGTTCATAGTTGCAAAGAATGCTAAATCTGTTTTGATAATTTAGAAATCAAAGCACACACAATAAACAGAGAAATAAGTTTAAAGGTCCCCTCCAAGCAAGTATTTTTATTGCCTTATTCAACGAGGTTAATGTTTCTTATCATTTTGCTGCAAACCGCATCGAATTTGGTAGCATATTTTTAATTTTATATGCTTTTAAAGATTTAAATAATCAAAACTCTACAAAACCTATTTTACTTCCGACTTACTAATTTAATAATTTTTCAGCCTGAAGAAGAAGAATGTACACCATTTGTTTTGATTGACAACTAGGTATTAGCTTCAATAAATTCATTTAATATTCGTGTAAAGGTATTAAATTGAATGAACTTATTATAGAAACGTCTATATACTTAATGAAGCAATTAATATCTAAAATAAAGGCCGAAAAAGCATGGTTTGTTTATAAAATTCAAATTTGTAATCAAAACAAAGAGTGTACAATCTTTTTCTTGAGCATCATGTTGGAGATTCGCTCAATTGTTGCTCACAGAGTATTAAAAAACTTTAAAAACAAATTATAAAATGTATACTGAACCAATTTGTATGCGGTTTGCAGAATAATGATCGTAGACCTTAGTTCTATTATATTATGTAATAAACTAATTTATTTCCCGCAGCCTGGAGAGGACCTTTAAGCTCAGTATTGAAAATTTCACGCTTATATCTTTCAAATATTACTTCAGATTCTAAATCGGTAGTTGAAGGGATTCATTGGCAACACGTTATGCTGTCATCAGGAAAAATTTATGAAATGGTGAAATTAGAATGATGTCTGCGACATAAAGTGAATTTGTCAGACCACTTGTTTCAGAAGAAACCCTTGTTATTCCTCATGAAAAGACGCACACAGCTAACTTGCGCTGCAGACTTCAACAAATCAATCCAATAATTTAGATAAATAGAAGAAACAGATTCACTGAAAGACTTTGTAATAATTGTGAAGTGAAAGTCAAAATACTTAAAAGAAAGAACAGACAGGCAAGAACATAAATGAAGCCTAATCTGCGCAAGCAACACACAAATTTGAGTCAAGTTCTTTTGGAGAGACAAGTCTTAACATCCATTTCTTAGAATAATGCAAATGTTCTCAAACTTCAGAATCAAATACAATCACAACACATTGATTTAGATGGACCTTTAAATGTTACTCCTGAAGTGGAAGATTTCGGGGAGCGATCGGGTCAAAGGTGAAGGTCATCTTTTTTTAACTCAAAAAAATTATTCAATAGCGGCGGAAAAGTATGCGGTCTAAGAGTGCTCGTTCTAGTTCTTTACGAAGATGCAGTGGGATATATACTAAATTTTTGAATTACTATAGTTTCAATTATATAAACTTAGGTACTTGAAATTTTTTTCAAGTAGAATAATTAGCTTGTGTGAAGCCATACTTTAATTTCATTCGTGGATACTATTGATACTATTACCTAATACGTACCTACCTTCGTGGATAGAAAATTGCATTATTTTAACCATCGCTACAAAACAAAGAGAAATGACTACTAAATTCATAATAAGTGACCTTAGTTCTACCGAAGCACTTCTTGATAATCTAAGTAGAGTGGACTTTTACACTACCAAAAGCCATGTTGGATAATTAAAGAATGTGTAGCTATCCCATTTATTTAGTTATAATTATTTAACCTCTCTAGAATTTATTCATTTCATTATATTTCAATATTTACTATATTTCAAAGCGTTTTCGGCTTTCCAATTTCTATTCTGCTAGCTTTATGTGCAGTACGCCACTAGTACTTCCATGAGTACGCCATTTAAAAAGTTTAAACAATAAAAGATTGTGGCTGCCTTCTATTCTCTTCCTATTTCCTGTTTAATATTTCCCACCAGGGGGTAAGTCCAATAAAATACATTACTATTTTAGGAAGTTATCTAAATTAAATTTTTCTTATTAATAACCATGTTTCTTTTATGTATAATAGTTTATTTGTATTTTTAGTTGAGCCAGTTTTCTTTCTACAGGCACGGCGAATCACGCACGCCATTTTCCTTTCCGTTTAACGTTTCATTATTATATCATAAAATACATGAAATTAAGTGTTTATTTAATTAATATAGATAATCTAATCTTAAAGTAAATTCATTAATTAATAATATTCCTTTTCTGTAGTATTTTCAAGTTACTGTTTCATTTTGTTTTTTATGTTAGCGCTGATAGAAGTTTTCTATGATTAAGTAGCTATAACTATGCTAATTGTAATTAAATTTACTGGTTCAAGCCTGGCTCTCTATTTTTCTCAATATTACGCTTATGTACCAACTTGTGGATTGAAAATAAAAGAACACCTACCCAGCCTACCATAAAATCATTATTCCTGCAATATAAATAAAATAAATTATATAAAGAAAATTATCATCCCCACAAATGTAGGTCTTAGTTTTTCATTTATTTTGAACAGCGAGAGTCACACAAAGTACTCCTACTCTCACCTACTCTACATTTTAAAACTAACACTGTTAATGCCTATATTGAGGTGTGAAACAATCTACTGTGGAAGAAACACCTTGGAACACTAAGAAAAGAACGGATTTGAATTACCT